>CAUYSK010058639.1:0-15967 GCA_963575035.1 Avahi laniger | reverse complement strand
TGAAATAGGCCTAAGTTTCAGTTTCCCCCAAAACCTGCGCCAGCACGAAAATTGAAAATCCTGAGGCTTGGAGCCAACCAATCAGGAGTAAAAACAATCCGCCACTTTCAAAGGAACCAATGGACCACAGGGGAAGGGGGGATGGGATGCCCAGCGTGTCATGTGGAACCTGCGTGTTGTGTGCCACCGGTGTGTCGTGTGCAAAAGAGAGTATAAAAGCTTCACTTTTACCCCAGGGTGAGGTCTTGGTTCATAGGGGAGGCCACTGCGTTGGTGTCCTGGGACTTGGACCCTGGATCGAGCTAGCAAATAAACTCCTTTGCCATTTGCATCCTCGGTTACTCTGCCTCTCTGTTCCTGGGGCCGAGGGGAACTGGATCTAACAACACCACGCAAAGAGCATGGGCAGCTAGCACTTAAGACCCAAACTCCCTGATGGCTTAGAAGGAAGGGGTAATCTCAGGAAAACAAAAGTTGCAAACAAAATTACAAATCAATACATGGAGGTTACACATTGGTCTGGCCCAAAAAGGTAGGATATCTTAAAGGTGGAGGCCCACAGGTTATGGGTGGATTCAGGGATTTTAGGATTAGCCGAAAGGAAAGTGAAGATGGGTGTAACTCTCCAGGCTCCTCAAAGAGAAATTTGGAACAAAGAACGGTGGCCTGCGGTCAGAGTTCAGTTCTTCAGTTCCCCCTTATCTGCATTTTCCATCCGGTGGAGGTTTCTGAAAAACCACTCAAGAACATATGTTAAGATGCCATCTTTAGTTTCCATAGAGAACCAAAACACCTCGTGACTGTGGCTTGCTCGGAGGGCCTTTGTCATTACTGTCTTCCTGCTCGTCCAGTTGCCCATACACTTCTCTAGGTTAGCTGGGTGCCTGGAACTTCCCCTGAAGGGACTCAAGATTTTTCTTTTATTTCCATGTTAGGGAGCCCAGCTCACCTCAAAGAGAGGTCCCTGCTCCTTCTCATAAGCACGAGAAAAACACTGGACAAACCCAGTTTGAAGGACATTCTACAAAAGACCTGACCAGTACTTCTCAAAACTGTCAAGATCATGAAAAACAAACAAACAAAGAAGATTGAGAAACCATCATAGACCAGAGGAGACTAAGGAAACACAGTAACCATTAAATAAATGTATCCTGGAAGGGATCTTGGGACAAAGGACATTAGTGGGAAAGTGAAATCCAAATACAGTCAGGAGTTTAGTTAATAATAATGTATCAATGTTGGCCAGGGGCATGGTGTCTCACGCCCATAATCCTAGCACTCTGGGAGGCTGAGGCAGGAGAGGAAGATCGCTTGGGGTCAGGAGTTCGAGATCAGCCTCAGCAAGATCGAGACCTGGTCTCTACTAAAAATAGAAAGAAATTAGCCGGGCATGGTGGTGCACCTGTAGCCCCAGCTACTCGGGAGGCTGAGGCAGGAGGATCGCTTGAGCCCAGGAATTTGAGGTTGCTGTGAGCTAGGCTGATGCCAGGGTTCTCTAGCCAGGTCAGCAGAGCAAGACTCTGTATCAAAAAAAAAAGTATCAATGTTGATTTCCTGGAGATGACAAATGTACTATGGTAATGTAAAATGTTAACAGCAGGGAAAGTAGATGAGAATACAGGAACTCTCTGTACTATCTTTGTAAATAATAACTTTTCTGTAAGTCTCAAACGATTCTAAAATAAAATATTCATGGAAATGCATATGTAGATACAGGATTACACATACACACACACACAAATAACAGCCTGGGATGTCAACCAGGGACATAAGTCATTAGGAGAGAACTCAAGCCCACCCTTCCTAACCGTGGTTATTCACCTAAACAACACTAGGTGGCGGTGAGCACTCAGAGTAGGGCCCAGGAGGGCCCAAGCAGGGAAAGGGATTCTTCCCTAAATGGGGCATACCTAACCCCTGGAAGACTGGAAAATTTCTCAAGCATTTATGTAGAAAAATATTTAAGGACTCACTCAGTCTGGGACAATGACTTCCTCTCGAGGTCCACGACACTTCTAGAGCCGTCTAATTAGCTTGTCGGAGAGGCCCAGCCTTGGCAAATGGACTGATTCTAGTCTATACAGGTGATTATACTTCACTCCCAGCTGTTCCACTCACAAAACTAGAAACCAGATCAACTTCTGAAAGTCACTTATTTTAAAGAGAACGAAATCTAGGCTCCATGTACTATTTAGCTATCGCTCTTCTCCCTCTGCTGCATAACTGCATTTTTGGAGGTGTTAGCTGTCTAATGTACACAGGGATTACCCTATAAACTGGGTAAGTGTATTAAAGAAATTAGTGCTATTTATTACACTTTTCTATTAAATAATTATTTATTAATTCAATGTAAAGTAGGCTTGTAAGTCACCACCCTAGAAGACGGGTTGGGAGTGAGAGACTGGGGTCTAAAATAATAGAATTCTGTAGATGAGGTAAGTGAGGCTAAGAGGTGGGTGGCTTTGCTCAAGGACACACAGCTAGGTAGTGGCACAGCCCAAACTCGGACCAAAATCTGAGCCAGCCTCTGTCTTGCTCTATGACCTAGGGTGAGGCGCTTAATTCCTCTTGGACTTCAGTTTACTTACCTAGAAAATCTCTGGTCTCTCTTAGCTCTAAAATTCGGGGACTCAAAGGGTTCTTCTAGATATCTTTATTTGAATATATTTAATCTATAAGCTGACTCTAAATTCTGAATGTGGTTAATACTTGTCACTTAACATGTATTTCCAAATACCGTCAGCATATCATTTGGCGAGTGTGCTTTCTAATTCCCTAACTAGATTCTATACTCCCCTGGAAACCAAGGAGTAGCATATGCCCAGATAACCTCAGTATGGTGTTTTGCACTTGGAAGGTAATGAATATTTCGTAAGTAATTAGTAACACTCTAATGTACCTTATTATATTTAATAATAATAGCTGTCATTTGTTAAGCTCTTCCTATGTGCCAAGAATGCCTTCCATATGTTACCTTATTTAATTCTGACTGCAACCCTTGAAGGTACATTATTATCCCTAATTTCAAATAAGGTAACAGATGCTCGAATACATAAAGTGGTTTGCCTAGAGTCACACAGTTAGAAAGCTACCAAATCTGCCTGGTTTCAGAGCCCGTACCTTAGGCATCGTGCTCTATCCTGGCTCTGATCCAAACTAGCACCACTTTAAGAGTAGTGAGTAAATGAATATGATCATTGGTGAACCAGTTTTTGATCTTATAACCTAAACCCCTATCCCTCACCACTCCTCTCTGTCTCCTTCCAAAAAAATAATAAAAATAAAAACAATAATAATAATACAATCCAACTTATGCTGCAGAAGAGACAACACTATTAGTAACCACCCAGCAACCATTAACCCTCTTCCTCTTTTAATTAAGATTTATTCACCCACTTTATAGAACCATCAATGTCAGGGGAAGCTCAGCCTCTTCCTAGCCCCACTAGAGGGACAGGGTGGTAAATCTTGATTAGCTTAATACGCTCCCCCCTTCTGCCAAACTGCTTGCTTTTAGGCACAGGCAAATAATGCAATTCCAGCCATTGGAATCTGAGCAGCTACTTTGAATCTATCTTCACGTGAGCATGGACTCTGGTGCCAGACTGCCTGGGTTCAGTTTGCACCTTCACCATTTGCTATCTCTGCAACCTTGGGCATGTTTATTAACTCTTCCTGGCCTCAGCAAATGGAGGTGACAATGATACTTATTCCTAGGGTCAAGGTGAGGACCAAACGAACTCATACATGTAAAGTGTAAATAGCAGTAGAAAGCTATTGCCTTTGTTCACCATGCTGTGTAATAAATTAACCCAAAACGAAAGCAACAATGGTTTAACAGCTGTTGTCTCCCAGTTTCTGTGGATCGAGAATCTGGGAGCGACTTAGCTGGGCAGTTCTGGCTGTCACGGACTGCGATAGAGGTGTCAGCCCATCTGCGGCATCTCTTGGAGGATGCTCTCCCAGGTTTCCGGAGAGAGCATGGGTCTGTCCAGAGGGCTGCCTGGTGACATGGGGCTGACCTCCTCAGAAAAGAGTGAGCCAAGAAAGTGAGAGAGGACATCCAAGGGGAAGCCGCAGTCTTTTTATAATCTTATCTCAAGAGCGACACCCCATTTCTTGTGTCATATTCTGTTCATTAGAAGCAAGTCAATAAATCCAGCCCAGACTCGAGGGGAGGAGATTCCACAGGGGTGTGGATTCCGGGAGGCGGGACACACTGGAGAAACTACTAAGGCTGCTGGTGACAAGCCTACACTTTTGTTACTTCTGCTTTATATTTTACCTATAAATGACAAAATTCTGCTATTAGAACAAGGTTAAAAGAAAATCCTCCATTCCATTCCTTGTCCCTAATTTAATTCTTTCATGTATCAGAGTGATAAACACAGGAGAGTCCATTGTCCATTCCAGTGGCTGCCATAAGCCGTCTCAGGTTTTACAACGAGCATAGGCTTTTTAGAGTGCCTGCATAATTACCTCCTAAATCTCTCTCTACCCCAAGCAGTAAATGCCAGCTGCTTCTCAGTTTCCCTGATTCCCTTCTGATCTCACCTGCCTCCCTTCCCAGTGCCCTTTAAGGAGAAGCAATAACCCACTTGGCCCCTGACACTGTCCTGCCTCCCAGGGAGTGGAGAGAAGACTTACCTGTACCAACCAGCTTCTGGCTTCTAAGCAACCATACCCTGAACGTGCAATAAAAGCTTTTAAAATGTGCATTCCTTTTATCTAACATATTCCAATTATAGAAATGTATCCCAAGAAACTAAATAAAGATGTCCAAAAAGAATGGGTTAAAAGAGTTCTTCATTACAATATCTCTTTTCATCTCTCTCTCTCTCTTTTTTTTTGGAGACAGAGTCTCACTCTGTTGCCAAGGCTCCCAGGCTGGAGTGCAGTGGCACAATTATAGCTCACTGTAGCCTGGAACTCCTGGGCTCAAGCAATCCTCCTGCCTCAGCCTCCAGAGAAGCTGGGACTACAGGCACACACCACCACACCCAGCTACTACTTTTTTACCTTTTTTGTAGATATGAGGTCTCACTATGTGGCTCAGGTTGGTCTCAAATTCCTGGCTTCAAGCCATCCTCCCACCTCGGCCTTGCAAAGTACTGGGATTACCGGCATGAGCCACCAAGCCGGGCCTGCGATATTTTTATAAGTGTGAAAAATTGAAAAGTACATAAATGCCCAACAGTAAGTGATAGGTTGAGTTAAGTTATGCAACATCCAAAGGATTATAAACTTCGTAGCCATTAAAAAAAATGGTGCCAGGTGTGGTGGTGTGAATCTGTAATCCCAGCTCCTCGGGAGGTGAAGGCAAGAAGACTGCTTGAGGCCAGGAGTTTGAGACCAGCCTCAGCAACAGAACAAGACCTTGTCTCAAAAAAAAAAAAAAAATTGTGTTGGGTTGAAATATATGCAGTTGCTGTTTTTATAGGCCGAACTAGTTGAATTATGGTAATTTCATGTTGTTCAACCTAATAGAAGGATTTTTTTGGTATGCAAATAAGTTTACAGCCTACCATTAAGTGAAAAATCAGAGTACAACTGTATTTACCTTACAATCTCATTTTTGTATTGGCAAATAGATATAAATTATTTGTGAAGAAAAAAATTCTGAAAAAACATATACCAAATGTTAACAGTAATTATCTTTGGGTGGCAGAATTCTGAGCAATTTTATCCTTTTTTTAAAATGAAGTTTCTGCTTTTCTCCAATGAATATTTCCATTTGTGTAACATTTACAGATTCTTGAATAAATAAAATAAAACAAAATAAATCATGAGAAGTAAATTGCAAAAGGCTAATCCTATTCTCCTATTTTTTATTAGTAATAAATAATGCATTAAGCAATGTACAAGCTAAGCAGCTTCTCCGCAGGGAGTAAATGTGCCAGTCCTAGCCAGCCAGAGGGAATTTGTCCCACATCAGGAGAAAGACCCAGCCTGGGACACTCAAATGACCGTGGCATGGTGGCACACACCTGTAGTCTCAGCTACTCAGGAGGCTGAGGCAGGAGGATCGCTTGAGCCCTGGAGTTCGAGGCTGCAGTGAGCTATGGTGATGCCATTGCACTCCAGCCTGGGCAACAGAGGGAGACATCTCTAAAAAAAAGAAGACTGCTTTTTCTCTAAGTGCCTGAGCCCCACTTGAGCTTAGTCAAAACCAGAGCAGCTAAAGGTCCCCAGTGCCCATGTGCCCTTCTTCCAGCAACAGCCCCAGTTTTTGTCTGAGGATTCTCTTCCCAGGGGCTTAGCCATAGTTGGGGGGTGGGTAGATAACTAGGCCTAAACTTACCAGTGGGTCACGTTCTTCATGGTTGTAGTGACTGATTCAGAGGTAAGCGTGCGACCTGGTCAATTTAGATCTATCTCGATTTCCCCAGCTCCCTCTTCTAGCCTTTCTATGGAATTTTAATTTTCCTAGCACTCATTCATATTGCTTGGTTATTCCAATTTTATTACTTTTCTTATTTCATGGCTGTATTACTCACCTATTACTGCCTAACTTCCCTAAAGCTTAGTGACTTAAATCAACAATACTCATTTATTATCTCTCATGGTTCTGTGGGTCAGAAACTCAGACAAGGCTTAGCGGGGTGGCTCATCTCCATCACGTGATACCCGGGGCCTCAGCTAGAAGACTAGAAGGTGGAAGGGCTGGAATCACGTGATTTGTCACTTGCTGTCTGGCCATTTGATGCCAGGTCAGCTTGGGGTCTAGCTGGGGGATGCCGTCCGCCAGAACACAGGATTTTGTCTGACGGGCCTTTCCCTGTTGTGTGGGCTTCCTCACGACACAGTGCCTGGGTTCCGACAGCTGGACAGGGGCTGATCTTTCTAACAATCTGGCCTCAGAAGTCACACAGCGTCGCTTCTGCTGTCCCACCGGCTGCTGGCTGGACAGTCCCAAAGCCCCTCCCCTACCCAGATTTAAGCCAAGAACATAGATCCCACTTGAGTCACACCGGGAGGACAGCATGTGGAGTGGATGAATATAGAATTGGAAAATGCCGTTGGTCGCAGTGGCTGATCCTCCTTTGTTAACACTCTTAGGATATGTAGCCCATGTTTTTTCTTTGTTCAATTTTTTTCCTTTTTTTTAATTTCAATAGATTTCGGGGGTACAAGTTGAATTCTATTACGCATATATATGGAAGTCTGGGCTCTTACTGTACCCGTCACCCGAGTAGTGTACCCTGTACCCCATAGGTAATTTTTCATTCCTCTCCCCCTCCCACCCATTCCTCTTTCAAGTCTTCATTGTCCATTATTATTTGTTTGGTTTTAGTTTGCTTACATTTTAGCTTTCTGACACTCTCTACATTGTCACTGTTTCCTCCAAACAGATCTGTCAGGTAAGGCGACTGGAGCAGCTGTCCTGAGCGGAAGCCATGGGGGTGGCTTCCCCATCACGGCCCATCTGTGGGTGGTCCTGCGTCCATGTGTCTTTTTCCTGCCTGTTCTGTTCTCTCTTTCATGTTGGAAGCTTTTCCCAAATGAGTCTGAGAAAATGTATAGTGGGTTCTTAAACACCTGATGATCCTTAGCTGTCAATTCTAGCCTTCAAGTGGGGCATAAATAGCTGATTGTGGACACTGTTTTGTGGGGGATGCTGGAGGCCTGGAGAGGGCTTCACCAGAAGATGATAGGATAGAGGCCAGCTTTGGGGCTGGGGACCCCCAAACATCAGTAGCTGGAGATCTTTTCTCTTAGGCTGTTCACTGTCTCCAGGGATCGATCCTACTTACATTTCGGAGCTGATGGGAAACAGAGGCCAGGGGCTCCCTGTCTGGAACGCAGACCCTTGGCAGGAGCCTCACCTGCACCCCTCACTGTGTCCGGCATTTCTGAGTCAGGAGCATCTCTGGTTCAAGTCCAATTCGTCCAGAGAATAAACCTCCCATCTCCTACCAGGGTGGGGCCGCATAGGGCGGAGTGGGGACCTGGGCGTCCTATGGCTCCTCGCGTCTTAGCCTCAGCCAAACTCTCCGTAGCAGCTTCCTGTGGCCGCTGTACCAAATTACCACCAACCTGATGGCTCAAAACAACCGAGATTTATTCTCTCACGGTTCTGGAGGCCAGAAGTCAAAAATCAATTTCACAGCTCCCAAACCGCAGTGATGGCCGAGCTGCGCTCCCTCCAGAGGCCCTGGGAGAGAATCGTTCCTTGCCTTTTGCAGCTTCCGTGGCTGCCGGCATTCCTTGGCTTGTGGACACATCACTCAGATCTTTAAGGCCGCCAACTTCAAATCTCTCTCTGCCCTGTTTTCACATGGCCTTCTCCTTCGTGTCCATGTCAAACCGCCCCTCTGCCTCAGTCCATGAGGACACTCACGGTTACGTTTAGGGCCCATCTGGATAACCCAGGATAATCTTCTCACCTCAAGATCCTTCACTTAAACACATCTGCAAAGACCCTTTTCCCAAATAAGGTAACATTCACAGATTCCAGCAATTAGGAGCTGATATCTTTGGGGGCCACTCTTCAACCTGTTAAACCCTTTGGTTTCAGACCTGTGGGGCAACCAGGCCTGTGTCCCTACCTGTGTCCCTTTGGAAGTTCTGCGAGGGGAGATTTGCTTTCAGTTGGTAAGTCCCCTCTGCAGGGACTATTCCCTCAGTAGCTGTCCATACTCCGAAACATCTCTCCTCGGCAGTCAATACACCCCCTTCTCCTTGTTCTTGTAGGCATATACTTGTTTTAGTCCTTGACTGTCATTTTGGATCATTTTCAGGTAGAAACAGAGATAAACATGTGTGTTCAATATAAAGTGCTTAACCAAATGTCTCTCCACACGTTTTAAATATTTTTATGAATAGTTTTATTGCCTCTTTCATTTGTTAAAATATTATATGCTAGTTTTCAAAATATTCTCATACTAAGGACAAGTAGGCTGCTAGAAATCACACCTCTTACCCAAAAGCAATGGCTAAAATTTGGGTCTATCATTACAATATTTTTTAGTATTATCCCCAAATATTATGGCATTTTGCCCCTACATATTTCAGTATATGCCTCTTAAAATATAGACCTTTTCTTATAAAGTCAATATCTCAAATAAATTGTCAATAATGACTTGTCAATAATGACTCACTATCATCTGAAACTCAGTTCATATTCAATTTTCCCCAGTGGGTTCAAAAATATCTTCTTACAGTTGATTTATAGGAATCGGGATCCTAACAAGGGCCACGCATCACAGTTGGTCGTTGTGCCTTGGAAGTGTCTTAATTAAAGCAGCCCCCTGCCTTTTCTCCAGCCATTGCCTTGTTGAATCTCCAATTTTAAAAAGACATATAAGAAACAAACAGCAGGCTGGGCGCGGTGGCTCACACCTGTAATCCTAGCACTCTGGGAGGCCGAGGCGGGCGGATTGTTTGAGCTCAGGAGTTCGAGACCAGCCTGAGCAAGAGCGAGACTCCGTCTCTACTAAAAAGAAATAGAAAGAAATTATCTGGACAACTAAAAATATACAAACAATTAGCCGGGCATGGTGGCATATGCCTGTAGTCCCAGCTACTCAGGCGGCTAAGGCAGGAGGATCACTTGAGCCCAGGAGTTTGAGGTTGCTGTGAGCTAGGCTGACGCCACGGCACTCACTCTTAGTCTAGACAGACTAAGACTCTGTCTCAAAAAAAAAAAAAAAAAAAGAAACAAACAGCAGTCCCCCTTATCTGCAGGGGAGACATTCAAAGGTCCCCAGTGGATGCCTGAAACCTCAGATAGTATGAACCCTGCATCTACTATGTTTTTTCATACACATACATACTTACAATAAAGTTTAATTTATAAATTATGCACAGTAAGAGATTAACAACCATAACTAATAAAATAGAACAATTATAGCAATATATTGTCATAAAAGTTGTATGAATGAAGTCCATCTCTCTCTCAAAATATCTTCTTGTATGTGATATTTTTAGAACACGGTTGACTGCGGGTAACTGAAACCGCAGAAAGCGAAACCGAGGATGAGAGAGGGGACTGCGGTGTTTACATTACCCACATTGTTCCAAATGGTTTGAGACAGTCCAGCGGAGTGCACCGTTCTTCTACAGGAAGACACGAATGTGACTCGGAGCCGATGGCGTCGGCTTAGGCCTTGCTCAGATCTCAGACTCTGGCCCTAGGCATTCTGTCCCCAGAGCAGCACCTGTGCTCTGAAATTCAGACTTTTTCAAAAGGCACCTGTTTTTCACCCAAGGGCCTTGAGCAGCTCATTTTCCAGGCAAAATTGTGTTCGAATCAGATGGGATCTAGGAGAAGGCAGAGACCCAAAATACCGAATTTCTTTCACAGAGGGAACCCTGGCTACATTTCCTTAAGTTTATGTACAGGCTGCTTTAAAAGAAGAAACATTCAGATATCCTTCCTTTGGATTCTTATTTCAGAATATTATTGAAATATGTATAAGAAAAGGAAATTTATCTTTTTTTTATTGCAGTCAGGGGATGACTTCTATCCCTCCTTCCTCTATTTTTTCTTTTTCTTTTTTTAATTTTTTTAAATATAGAGACAGGGTCTCGCTCTTGCTCAGGCTGGTCTTAAACTCCTGACCTCAAGTGATCCTCCTGCCTTGGCCTCCCAGAGTGCTAGGATTACAGGCATGGGCCACCGCGCCCGGCCGCTCCTTCCTATATTTCAGGATTTGCCCACTGTGTTCGTTTCCTCGGGCTGCTCTAACAAAGTACCACAAACTGAGTGGCTTAAACAACAGAAGTGTGCTCTGTCACTGCTCTGGGTGCTGAAAGTCTGAAGCCAAGGTGTCAGCAGGGCCACGCTCTCTCTGAAGGCTCTAGGAAGGGCCTGTCCCATGCCTCTCTCCAAGCTTCCGGTGGTTGCCGGCAATCCCCGGCATTCCTGGGCTTGTAGACGTGTCACTCCACTCTGCCTCTGTCATCACATGGCACATTCTCCCTGCGTATCTCTCTGTGTCTCTGTTTTCTCTTCTTATAAGGACATAAGTCATTGGATTATGCCCTTATTTTAACAAACTAATTACATCTGAAAGGCCCTGCTTCCAAATAAGGCCACATTCTGAGGTTCTGGATACACACGCATTCTTGGAGGATGCTATTCAGCCCAGTACACCCACGCCCCGAGTCTTGTTGGGACTTGGAGGATACGGAGCCCACCTACTTCTACAGAAAATGAAAACACCCATTCCCAGTCTCCCTGTCGGGAACTGCACAGGTATTTGGCCTGGGTTTGGTCAAGGGAGTACGCCCACATAGGACTTTGTGTCTGGAGCCGGGGGTGCAAAGAAGCAGAGGTAGGAGAGATTCTTAAAGCCGGTCATGTGTATTTGTCAGCTTTTGCTGTGGTAACAAACACTCCGCAATCTATCTCTGTGGCTTCCAGCAACAAGCATACATTTCTCACTCAGTACTGTGGACCAGCTGTGGGAGGCCAGGGGGTTGGCTGGCTTCCGCTAGGCTCTGACCCACTGGGCTCCAGGCTATCGGTTGGGTTCAGGTGTGCAAGATGGCAGGAGCGTGAGAGCGGGGACAGGAACCCGTGATGCTTCTCAAGCCCTCTGCTCAGAACTGGCAAACAGCAGTCCACCCAGGTTCCATTGGTCCGTGCAAGTCACATGGCCAAGCCCAAAGTCAGTGAGGCAGGGCAATCTACGCCACTGACAAGGAAGCTCGGGGTGGGAGAAAGGAGAAGGGGCCCTTACTGGAACATAATGGTCTGGGTCACGCACCATGGCAGCAACATCCAGGTGCTAGATGCCAGTGGTGTCCTTACTGGCCTGGATCTGGGCTGTGGTTCTGGCCCAATTTCTTATCTGGGCTCTCAGACCGGTTCTGTGAGATACCTAGTAGCCTTTGGTAAATTCCTTTCTGGCCTGACTCTGGCATTTGGCTTCTGTGGCTTGCAATTGAGAGTCCTGAATGAGACACGCGGTATTAACTCCTTTCTGGCCTTAAAAGTGGCCTGGTGGTCACTGGCCTAGTGTCTGTCAGCCCCGAGTCCATCTGTCCACCTGCTCTGGGGCCAGGACTCGAAAAGCCACATTCCAGACTTGGCTGGCTGGCTTTCTGGTGGGATGAGACCATCTAGAGAAAGACTGGCAGGGAGGAAAAGACGGGCATTCTTCCCACTGCCCACACCTCTGTCCATGTTGTCTTAGCAACAGCAGTCGGTCCCAGCCTCTAGATTCTTCAGCACCTCGGCCCCTGCTCCGTTGTGCCCCCTCACGTGCACCAGCAGCAGCTGGGCTGTGCTCCCTCCTTGGGGTTTCCGGACAGGGTGCTCCCCAGTCGCTGTCCCGGACTGAGGGCCTCCAGCTTGAGCATGTCATCCCCCAGCTGAGCACAGCTGTGAGGTCTGCTCCGGTCCCAGCCACTGGCTGGCCAGACATGGCCTCTGGGCTCTCAGGCTTCCTCGAGCATTTCAAGGAAGATCCACACCTTGTAGTCAGGCGGGGCAGAACGCAGTCCTGTGGCATTACTAAGTGCTGCCCCTGCTGGGCAGTCAGTCCCTGGTGGGAGCCTGACTCCGTCCCGTCCCGTGTGCAGATGACCGAGGTGCTGTTTCCAGAGCGTCCTGGCCACAGGCTGGGCAGAAGCTGGTGCGGCTCCAGGGCAGCTCCGGGCTGCCTCCCACAGTCCTTCCCTCTTCACTGCTTCATGCAAAAGCCCTTCTCTCTTTTCTTTCCTTGCAGGCCTTGATGGCCCAGTAAAACTGAACACTAAGCCATTATCCATTGGAAACTGGTTCCCCTTACCCCTGGGCTGGAAGGGCTCATCTTCAAATGTTACTGGAAAGGGAAGGGAACCATTTGCCCCAGTGTGTGTTTGGGGTGAGGGCGGTGCGGGTGGGGGAGACTTCCTTCCTAGATAGGGGTAAAGCCTACCAAGGCAGGGAAGAAAAGGAAGAAAAATAAAATGGTTAAATTTCCGTATTTAAAACATTCATATTCCTTGCTTGACATTCTGTTATGCTGGACAAAAAAAAAAAAGTTCATATTCTGTCTTGACTTTTAAACTAAAATGAACTTAAAAATACAAATGAGAAGTCATGAACTTCAAGTTAACAATATTAAATCAACTTGATGGATGATGTTTTACTGAAACTGAATCACTGTGAATCACCAGTGTGTGGTTTAATGGGAGAAAGATAAATTTTCAACTTGATTTTTCTCTTTTAATTTGAATAATGGATCATTATTTGAGTCACTGACATTATCACTATTGATTTTTTCTGAGTTGTGAATAATAAATTTTTTTAATCACCTATCCATTATTTTAATAAGTCAATCAATTTAATCATGCACCCCCAAAATATAATACAGAAGACATTTAAATGGCATTTAATGAATGCGTTATTGTTTATTTACTGCCACACGTACTGCTAATACATACTGCTGTAATTTGGATGGGAAGGACGAGGGAGCTACAAAATCCATCATCTCGTAGGACCGCACAACTCTCGCCATCTTTCCATGTTTGAATGCTGGCGAAGTACCCGCCTTCAGTGATACTGCACACCGATTCATCTGCCATGAACGCAGCCTTAACCCAAATGGAAAAGCAGGTTTTAAGATCATGCAGCAGCACTGGGTTCTGGGGTGATCATCGAGATGATCCAAAATGAAAACACAACATTCGAGACGTCTGGTAGAACTCATAGACCCGCAGCAATATGCCTGCAGACCTACTCTGAGTTTCTTGGGGAGGGGATTAGGATGAAAGGAGAGGTTGCTCAGGGGCCATGTGCAGGGGTCCTGGAGTTATCTGTAGCTGACCTGCAGAAATAGCTTGGGAAGACTCTACCAGATGAGAGGAATTGGGGGAGAGTTTCCAAGGACAAGCATAGGTACCTCCTCTACATGCAAGGAAGAGGGCCTCCTCTGGGAAGCCGGGTGCAGTGCTGGCTAGAATGGGGCTCCTTCTGGAGGTAAACACCGTGAGAGGTATGATTGCCTTTCCACTGCTCTTCCTTGAAACGTGAGCTGCAAAAAAGGTTAAAATGAATATAGTCTGAAAAGAGAGAGAGAGAAAAGGAACAATTAACAATGCTTACCCTTGGAAAGTAGGAAGGATGTAGCCAGGGGACTTTGTTTCCACCTTACCATACTTTGTGCATTTTTAACAAAACTATATGTGATTGATTTTATAAGTCATCTTATTAAAGAATAAATAGTGCCTCGACTCTCCAAGATCAATAATGGAGCAGAGGGAATGATAACCATACATCTTGGATTTTCTGGCCCAGCATCTAAGTCTGTTCTTTTGGTAAAATGTCAGCTCCCTTGATTGTAACAGTAAGTCAAGTTCATCATAGAAAATCTGGAAAATACAGTAAAGTGGGTAGGAACCAAATTCCAACCACTCGGAGAATCACCATTAACATTGGGAAGTATTTCTCTCCACTTCTTTTTTGAGGTTATACATTTACTTTCCTTGAACACGGTTGTGATCATGATGTGAGTGTAATTCAGTAGTCTTTTTTGTTTTAAATTTTTGAGCAATATTATGATATAAACATTTCCCCTCCGGTTCAGTAAAGGCCAAACACTAAAATTTGAAAGTGTATTTCGGAGATTCTGTGTATACTAATTCGTTAATTTTTTAAAAACCCCAAAACCAAAAACCTTTTTCATTTTACAATAATCATGGACTCACAGGAAGTTGTAAAAATAGTACAGAGAGTCCCATGTACCCTTAACCAGCTTCTCCTAATGGTAACACCTGATGTAGTTACAGCATAATATCAAAACCAGGAAATTGACACTGGTATAATCTACAGGCTTTATTCAGATGTCACCAGTTTTTTCATGTATGCATTTGAAAGAGTGTGTGTATGTGTGCATGTATGTGTGTGATTACCTCAATTTTATTTTATTTTATTTCATTTTATTTTTTTTAAAGGCTTGTCAAGTGAAGCAGTGGGAGAGGAGAAAGAACAAAGAAATCTAACCTGTTGTGATCAGTTAGTTGTAAACACCACTGCACTTGGAGCTCAATTTTATTTTTTAATTTTATATTTAATTAATTTATTTATTTTGAGACAGGATCTCACTCTGTTGCTCGGGATAGAGGGCAGTGCCATCAACATAGCTCACTGCAACCTCAAACTCTTGGGCTCAAGCAATTCTCCTGCCTCAGCCTCATGAGTAGCTGGGACCACAGGCACACACCACCATGCCCAGTCAATTTTTATATTTTGTTTTTTTTAATAGAGACAGAGTCTCGCTCTTGGGCAGGCTGGTCTCCAACTCCTGGCCTCAAGCAATCCTCCCACCTGAGCCTCCCATAGTGCTAGGATTATAGGTGTGAGCCACCGCACCTGGCCAGCTCAATTTTATTTTTAAAAGTAGAGAAACCTAAGGCTCAGATTGGTTTAGTGGCTGCCCAATCTACACAACTGGTAACTATTGATGAAGCTAGCAAATAAACCCAAGTTGATCTGCTTCAAAGCCGGTTTTGATTTGAAGCCTGCATATTTCTTTTTTTTTTTTTTCTTTTTTATTTGAGACAGAGTCTAACTCTTTTGCCCGGGCTAGAGTGAGTGCCGTGGCGTCAGCCTAGCTCACAGCAACCTCACATTCCTGGGCTCAAGCGATCCTTCTGTCTCAGCCCCCTGAGTAGCTGGGACTACAGGCATGCGCCACCATGCCCAGCTAATTTATTCTATATATTTTTAGTTGTCCAGATAATTTCTTTCTGTTTTTAGTAGAGTCGGGGTCTCGCTCTTGCTCAGGCTGGTCTGGAACTCCTGAGCTCAAACAATCCGCCCACCTCGGCCTCCCAGAGTGCTAGGATTACAGGCGTGAGCCACCACGCCCAGCCTAAAGCCTGCATATTTCTTTCTTTCTTTTTTTTTTTTTTTGAGACAGAGTCTCACTCTCTTGCCTGGAGCGAGTGCCGTGGCGTCAGCCTAGCTCACAGCAACCTCAAACTCCTGGACTCAAGCAATCCTACTGTCTCAGCCTCCCAAGTAGCTGGGACT
>CAUYSK010058635.1:0-16973 GCA_963575035.1 Avahi laniger | reverse complement strand
TATGTGATAAAACACAAATTCTCTACTAGATTGTATTAGTATCTTCATTCCTCCAAACTACTTCACATTTTTAGGTGATATATGCAAGCTAATTTTATCAATAGTTCAAACAATTCTCTGAGAAATCATACCTACAGAAATAAATTGTAAGGCTGAAATATATCTTCAAGCTAATTATATGTATCCCTGGGGTCATTCTCAATTCTGTGGCAGCCAGGTGCAGTGCTTGCTGAAAAGAGAGCTCGTGTAGGTATTACAGTGCTAACTGAACTTGTGTGGGGTCGGCTGGCTCCTCGGGGGAAAAGAGGAAAGAATATCTGTATCACAGCTTCATTTGAGTGGTATAAGTCACTGCCAGAAATGTCAGAACAAGAAATAAGCAGGGAAGATAAATTGTTCCTTTCCTGGAGTTCTTTATCTCAGTGAAGGACACTGTTACCAGCCGGACAGAAGGACACCAGTCCTTAATCCCTTCACAGCTCTTCCATCATCTGCTCCTGATGATTTTAGCTTTTAAACATTTCTTGACTTTTTTTTTTTTTTTTTTTTTTAGATTTTCCATCCTTAACACCACCACTTCTCTAGTTCAAGTTCATTTTTCATCTTGGCTACTCTGATTGCTGTCTAATGTGTATCTGTATCCATTCTTACAATTCCTCCTTCCCCATCTATTTTTACACTGCAGATAAAGTTTTAACATAAATCATGAATTGGTTATTGATCTGCTTAAAACTCCCTTCAGTAGCTTCTTGCTCTTCTTAGTATAAAATTCAAACCCTCTATATTAGTTATCTATTTTAGTGTGATGAATTACCCCAACACTCGGAAGCTTAAAACAATACACATTTATTCCCTGCAGTTTCCGTGGGTCAGAAATGCAGCTTGGGGTCTCTAATTGTTACCAGTGTTTCAGGCAGCATTTCCGTCTTCTCAAAGCTCCACGGGGGGAGGATTTGCTTCCAAGTTCACTCATGTGGCTGTTGTCAGACTTCAAGTGTTCACCACATTTTGAACGTAGATATCAGTTCCTTACTACACGGTAGCTGGCTTGAAAGAGACAGTGACACGGACAGAGTGAGATGGAAGTCACAGTTTTTGTAACCTAATCTTGAAAATAACCTGCTGCCACTCTTATAATTGAATCACTAGCCTAAACTCAATGGCAGGATTATCAAGAGGCAGAAATCATTCAAGGCTCTCTTAGAGACTGCCTGCTACACCCCCGGCATGATCTACAAATCAAGTCCCAACCCTCCTCTGGGCACTCATCTTAAAACACACCCCCACACTCTTACCATACCTGCCTCCACCCCTCTTTTGGACCATTCCATTCTCCATTCGTTTTGCCACAGTGTCATTATTCATATTTTCACTTTTTCCTGGAAAGCCCTACTGTTCCATCTTTGTGTACTAAACTCTTACTTACCTTTTAGATTTCACACTTATTTTCCTATTTTCTATTTTTTTCTCTACTCCACCTTAGATTCTATGAATAGGGTTGCCAGATAAATTACAGGATGCCCCATTAAATGTGAACTTCAGATAAAGAACAAATACTTTTTTATAGTATAAGAATATCCCAAATATTGCAGTACATAGACTTACACTAAAAATTATTTATTCTTTGTCTGGAATTCAAATTTAATCATGCATCTTGTGTTTTATTTGCTAAATGTGGCAATGCTACCTCTGAGAAACATAGCAAATTTCCCAATTCCTAGGTCAGTGTCTGGCCTATAGGAGATACTTCATGAATATTTATTAGATCGATGAGTGACAGTAATTTTTATTCCTACAGGTTTTGAGAAAAAATGAATTATATTAATCAGAAATACAATATTTCTTAGTTTCTTAATGTGATCATTTAGGAAGATTTACTTCCCATACTTGTAGGCAGCTTTTGCTTTTCAATGAGCTGTTATCAACTATCCGTAGGGAGATTGTAATTTGTGGCCAATTTCTCTTCATCCCCCAAGCCCTGCCATTATCTCCCAGCTACACGCTATCTACTAGAGAAAGTAAACTTCTTTTAAAGTAATTTGAGAGACAAAATTGTAAAAGAGTAAGCTTTGTAATTTTGAGCTAGTAACATAAACACTTTGAGACTCATTTATTTTTTCATCAAAATGACAGTAAGAATAAGGTTGATGGGAGGGTTAAATGAGTCCATGAGAAAACAGTAAGAAGAGCACTTGACTTAATGAATCTCCCCATATGCCCTTACCTTATTATCATTTTTATATTTTAAATTAGCGGAGATACAGTATATTGATGAAGGTAAAAATCAGAAGACTCTAAAAATTACAGAAGATCTCAAAAGCAAAGAATAGGTATCCTTTTGCATTTCCAATCCATTTAGAGAATTATTCAAACTACTGTAAATAAAGGTAGTTGAAACTTGAATTGAATCTGAAGAATACAAAAAAAATTGCTTGAAAATAAAATGGGTGTATAAAGAATGTTCTATGTAATGACTTAAATCTTTAGCTCTGACAAAAAAAAATAATGACCTTAAATAATGTCAGATTAGGACACAAAAAGAATCAGAAGGATCGCTGAGCAAGAAGAGTAGGCACATTGGCAGTGCACTCCCTCCCCACACAAGCTGCATCATTTAATTACTGGTTCAATGCAAGGTTAATAATTACTATCAACTGTCACATCCACTTAAAGCTTTTCTGAGAAGATATTAACAATACACTGACAATGTGGAGCTTGGGATTTCTAGCAAGTAAGCGTGCCAGGGCAGGAAGCTCTCTTGGGGGACTCGGGTATACAGTATGCAGGAAAATGCAGATTTACTGCAGCCGTTTAGCCAGTTAAGCTAGTATAAATAATGTTTAAAACCTCATAAAAATCTGCAATTTCTCATATTTTATGCTTCCTAATGGAATTCTGGTGGGGAATAATACAAGTTAGGAAGAATGCCAGTCAAGATAGCCAATATGTACCATCTTTAAGGATTAGATTTAGGTAAATACTTTTTAGAAAACAAATTAAAGATTATTTTTATGAATATTCTGAACAATTATACTTAAACACATAAGCTAGTGTTTGTTAATATTCTAAAGGGAAAAGGTTTTTCTGGAACATATCTATGATATGATCAATTAAAAATTATGTGCCTTGTTTTATAGGAGGAGATAATCTTGATTGCACAAATTTCAAGCTGGTTAAATAGTTGGAGACATGACATTTATTTAAAAAATCTTTCCTTTGATGTTTGATAAAGACTCATCCTTTTTCTTCACATACTCAGGACAATTTAAACATACTGATGCAAGGTGCCACAGATGCACGAATCTGTCTGTATTCTGTTTATGAAGTTATAAAAGGAATAAAGACTCAAATTTTGTAAGAAGATAGATATTGGCTCAGAGAAGGTATGAATCATGTCATAAAATTTTTACCAGGGCTTTTAAAAATACATAACATTTCATTTGTGAAACTAATACTATAAAATGTTAGATACTCAATCATAGTCCATTTATTTTTCTTTCTAGTTAAAATTTCTTTCTTTTTAAAATACATGTTTTATATCTGCTTTCTTTTAAAAATATTTGCATTTTAGAAAAGAGATTAGAGTTGACGGTTTCTTATCCACATATAAAAAAGTGACTATATTAACATTTTACCTCTAATAATCTTTCTTGATAATCTCCTTGTATGGTTTGTTTCCCCATCACTTTTAATTGTTTTGGACCACACCTCACTACCTCCTCCTCTGCCCTGACTCTCTTTGGGATGTTGGGAAGCCCTAGATCCAATGGCAGGTCCGTACGCCAGCCGTAATCTCTCATTGATCGCAGACGCACATAGAGGACCTTCTATTCCACCTCCCACTTGAATATCAAACTGGCATCTCAGATCAATTATCAACAATAATCATAATCCCCATTCCTCTCCACAAAAATGTTGCTGTGACCCAAAACTTCAGTCCCACCATTTATCTACCTCCTGAGTTCTAAGACTAAGCATTACTTAGGTTCTTTTCATTTTACATCCTGATTTCAGGAAATCTTGTCACATTTACCTCTAAACTATAGCTCAGTGTGGTTACATCTCTCCATGCCCGATGCTAATATTCTGGTATAAGTCTCCATGATCTGATATTTGTCTGGACTGCTTCCTAAATGGTTTTTGTGCCTACATTTTTGTCTTTCCTGCATCGGTCTGTTCTCTGTTGAGCATTCAGAATGATCTTTTATAAACAGGATCAGAGCATGCCACTGCCCAGTGAAAATGGCTGCTCATCTCATATAGAGTTGAAGCCAAGTGTTTAAATGGCCAAAAAGTTGCTTCAAATCCGTCCTCTATAACCTGTATATCTTGTACCACATCTACTGTTCTTCTCTCAGCCAATTTTTGCTATGCTGAATTTAAGCTGTGTCTAAACCACACCAAGTCCATTCCTGCCTCAGTAAGGAACACTTCCTTTCCCTCTCTGTCTTGAATATACCTCCTGATATTTCATAATGGCTCAGCTCTTAGCATTATCTATGTCTCTATGCAAATGCCACCTTCTCAGGAAAGGTTTTCCTGACTACTTTATCTAAAAAATATGATCTTTGTTAAAGCAAAAAATTATGTCACACAAAGTTAAGCCACCAAAGAAGTTATTATTTAAGTATGTCAAAATAAGAATGAGAGGGCACACCTGAGTCTGAACTTTACTGAAACAAAAGGAGTGGGGTTTTTAAGAACTGCGGTAAGGGAGAGATCACAGGCCATCTACATTTGCTAATTGGCTTTACCCAAAGGAAAAGTAAACTCCTATTGTCATGACAGGAGGTAATTTTACAGCGAAGAGCAATGTGCCTACCTAAGTTAGGCTCCTGCCCTTTCTCAGAGACTGGGAGGCAGGGCCTCTATCATTCCTCATAATTACATTTCAAAAGGGTGACTCGCAGGTCATTGAGAAAGACTGTTTAGGGCTATAAAACTAGCAAGAGGATTTTTTAAAAAGATTTACATCTAAAAGGAACAGAGAAAGCGTTTACAACTGCAAGTTCTCTAAAGTAAATGCTCTAAGAAATGGGATGCCTGCCTGGAGGTTTGAGTCAGGAACAAGCCTGTCTGAAGTTTAGTCAAGCTGAGGGGAACATTAAGACTTTCTTGGTCACCTCCTTCCCTATCACTTTATTCTCTTATTCAGCTTTATTTTACTTCGTTTTTTCCTTTAGTTTGGTTATAACTTTATTTTTCTCCACAGACCATAAGCTTTCTAGTGGCAGCAATTTTTTCTGTGGGGTTCAGAATCATATTCCTAGAATCTAGATCTATTCTGGGCACACAGTAGGTAAATATTTAATAATTTCTAAAATTAATTAAAAGGGATATCAAACAATCAGCATATTATAAAAACGTAGCGAGTTAGGAAAATGTGAAACATTAAGGTTATACAAAATGTATATCAGAATGTACTTAAATTTAATTGATAATTTTGAGGATATGAATATTAACAAAGATGTTTTACTATTATATTCCCACCATCTGCATTTATAATGTAACATATGAGCCAACATAAATATTTCAAAATAAACTGCCCCTTTGCGTCAATATCTCTAAATCTGAAATATAAGGTTTCAAAAAAGGGAATGAAAATACAAGTCTCTAATCAGATATGTAGGGAAAAGTAGAGTAAGGAAAATTACTGTCATGGCCCAGAGTTCTTCAAGAGGGCCTGAAGTACACTTTTGGTTGTGGAGTGCTCTCCCGGGGAAGATGAAGAGTGACCTGTGATGAGCTGACTGCTCGTCTCATTACCTGTCTTCACTGAGGCTCTAGGAAGCTATTGCATCTCTGAACCACATCTTCAGGGGGAGAAATGAAGAAGAGTTTATCTAGAAAGCTTATGTGGCATAGTACGCTTGAGGTCCTGTTGGGACATGCCCACGAGCCACCCTGGGGACCAGCCACAGCTTCCCTGGTAAGCCCTGGCTTTCTGTCAGAGCAACAGTAGCAATAAAAGTGGAAATAGTGCAAACTTTCTAGGACATGCTCAACCTGAAATCAAGGGAATTTCACAAATCTGTGAATTTGATATAGTCCACCCTTTGGGCCACTCATATCAGTTTGTACCGTCTTATAATATCTAGATCTTTTCTGAAATAAATGAATTTTTTTTTCTGGATTGAGGTATGGAGGTGGGCAATAGAATACCTCAAAGTGGCAGCAAATTTCCCTCTTCTAAAAAGAACTAGGAGGTGCTGCACCTGTGGTCCTGAGGCTATTGTTGATAACTAGAATGTCCTTCCTGTACCACCAAAACTCAATTTCTTTGGCCTTAGGCGGCACTTCAGCTGCTCTATTTGTCAGCTTGGTTGTACAGTCAAGATCTTGATCCTTGAGAAGTTTGAGTCCTTAGCTGTCTTGCCCTTGTTGGGGTGTGGTAGCTGCAATGAATGAACTATTTATAGCTATCACTGGGCACAAAACCACCAAAATACATATCCCAGTGAATCCACCTGATTCCAGATATACTCATCTCTATCCCTGTGTGACAGCAACCATAGAAACTTATGGTGATCATAGTCAATTATCTTTGCTCAATTTTTAACTCTTTTAGTTGCCTTCTGATATATTGGAAAGAGGATACTTAAAGGGATCAGTTGGCACTCGTAGCTTTCAGTTCAATGGAACTTGACAGAAACTTTCTCTCCCTGGAAACCAGATCCTCTTACTTGTAGAATTTAGGAATGTGGACTAGGAAACAAAATTCCATAATTGGATCCCCAGACATGGTGGTGATAGGACTCAGATCTACTTCATCCTTTGGTTCCTGACCTATGTATCCAGATATTGAGTATACAGTACTTTATATCAGTCATTGGATCATTGCATATAACCTAATGATGGAGAATAGTATATTTGTCTTCTCAGGTTTCCATAATTAAATACCATAGACTGGGTGGCTTAGATAACAGTAATTTATTTCTCACAGTTCTAGAGACTTGGAAGTCTAAGATAAGATAAACATGACAGCCAATTTTCTTCCTGGTGGAGGCGCTCTTCCTGGCTTGCAGATGGCCATCTTTTTGCTGTGCTCTCACATGATAGTAAGAGAGAGGACGAGCTCTATAGGGTCTTTTCTTATATGGGTACAAATCCTATCAGATTAGGACCTCAACATTATGACGTCATTGAACCTTAATTGCTTTTTCAAAGACGCTTTCTCCAAATACAGTCACATTAGGGGATTAGGATTTCAAAATATGAATTTTGAGGGCACATAATTTAGTCCATAGCAAATAGTGTCCTCAATCCATAGGTTATTTCCAGGAGGTCACCTCTTGGCTAAGCCTTTAGGCTGACTGCTAATGGGGCACATGGTAAGACCAGTGAATTTTATGGTCATTTGCCATAAAAAGAGTTTTTTGGTCTAAGACAATGTGTGGAATAACAAGTCCATACATCTGGCATTTTGTATGCCCTTGTGAACACAGAAGCAAACTTCTATCCAGGGCCTATATTGATTCCAGTAATGAAAAATCACTGCCTTTGCTGAGGGACAAACGAGCCTATGTAATTGAACTGCCACCAGACAGCTGATAATCTCATAAAGTGTCTTAATGATTAATCAGCATTGTTATCTGCTACTGTCAAGGAAGGCATCCAAAACTACTCATAGCTGTATCAGCCCTGATGAAGCGAAGCTGTGCTACTGGAACCAGGTATAGCTGGCACCACAGCTACCGTTTGTGGACCCAGGGGTCAAACAGTGGAATGGCCAAGCACTGAGGCCAGCTGACATCCAGGATTAAGTCATTCTGTCATCTGCTAGTTGGGAGCCTCCTCTTGGGTGAATGTCCTCTGGCTGCCAGTAATGTAAGTTCTATACATTTTTTGCCTATTCCTATGAGGACACCCACAGGGATTTTCCCTAGAGTACTTTCTTCTCAATCTTCCAGCTATTTCTTCAGCCCCATGACTAACCAGCCAAGTAATTCAGTACTGCTCAGTAGTTAATGTACATCCATAAGTTGACTAATTCTCCCTTGATATGAAATGAACAACCTATGTACTACATGCAGCTCTTTGCACTGGAAAAATTTCCATCCACAAAGATCAGCCACTTCTGTGAAGGCTATAATTGATAGGAGTTCAATTTTAACTACCAGCATCATATCACACCAACCACTCTGTGAAGCAGCCCTGAGCGATTTCCTCCTCTGTCAGTTGGCTGGAGGTGTGAGTTGAGTAAGAAGCATCAGTGTAACGGAAGTGATGAAGGAAGTGATAGATACATGAGCTACTTGCTCATGCAATTCACTTATTCTTTCTCATTTTTCCCAGGCCCATTTCAAATAAACCATTTACATTTGATGGAGGACTGCTAGTGTGCTTGTCTGACTTCATTCTTGGTGGATCTGACAACACACAGTTCGTAATAAATAATCACTTGCAGTAACTGTTACTTAGTCTCTCTTTAACTGGAGTAGCACACTAAAAGTTGTGTGGGGTGTGTGTGTGTGTGCATAAAGGAAACTAGTCCTCTAACAAAGAATGGCATTGCCTTGCTACTCAACATAGATGTCTGTGCTGCAACTTCCTTACAGGGGATAGCATTGCTCATTTCTAGATCACCGATTGCCTGTACCTTATCACAATTAATCATACGTGAAGCTTTAGTAATTATGATGCCAGAAATGATGTTCATACTGACTTCAGATTTGTTGGCAAACTCCAAAAGTTCATCCGGATCATATGCTTTCTGGAGTAACTCTTGCTGCTAAACTTCTTAGCCCAGATACCGTAGAAAAGAGGGCCAGCTGTGAACATTTATGGGCCAGCAATTTATTGGGGAGCAAAATCACAGGGACAGGGATGAGGAACAGGTTTTAAGGCAATCAAAGAGAGAGAAAAAATATAATAAAGAATTAATGTATTGCCAAGTTTCATGAAAAATTGAAAATTTCATCCTCAACAGATGTTGTTGGAGAGTCCAGATAAAGTACTGCATCTCTAAACCGTGGCTTGTGGAAAGGGTTGGAGAGTACAAGAGTTCATCCAACATCTCTTGTCACCCCCTGGTATAAGTTCTCTGAGGACAGTGGCAGTCTAGAGTATCAGCAGAAAAATGAGACCCCAAGTGGAAGATGGGCTGTGGATGTGCAGCCATGAAGGAGGCACCAGAGTCCTGTCTCGAAGGCACTGGTAACACAGCAAGCTTTTGCCAGGGCTGCTCCAGCTAGAAAACATGGCACATGCAATGAGCTATGATGTGTACAAGCTGGAACCTATACAGCCACATTTATGAATTTCCTTAAGTTTTTATATAAATTAAAGTCTTATTGGTAATTGCATAAATTACATAACTGTTTATCATTCATTCAGTACCCAATGACCATCAAAGTTTGGGAGACAACTTCAACCTGAGAGATGGAGGTGAGCAGAAGGACAATCACATGCAAACAAATAAAGATTATCTTGGGTAAAGAAAAATTACAGCAGTAAGCAAAATGAGTGGAAGGTAGGTAGGTAAAAAGCTGAGATAGAAAAAGTTTAGTAACTTAATCTGTCTACATTCACACTAATGCCCAGCAGGGCCCATCATTTGTATATCATGCCCTGCCAAGAGTGGCAGTTCAGCCACTATTTGGAGTGAAAACGTAACAGTTTTTATACTTGTTATTTTATGCAATATAAGAAGCAAAATAATGAAACAAATGTATAATAATGATTAAAATCAATTATTACAGGATGTCATGTTTATCCTCAGTCCTAGGAACTTTAAATAATAGAAAATAGTATTTATAATCCACACTGGGTATCATTTGTCTACTTATTATAATGGTGGTATCTATTAAAGCAGAACATATAAATAAGACTATTTTTATTCTATATTAACAATTAAAATGTTAGATAATATTGTTTACTGAACACATACTCTATGTGATTTTGTGCAACAGAGAAGGCTTTAAAACAGATTATGGTGAAAATTTGAAAGTAATATACACATAAAAACTACTTGAAAACTCATGTAATATGCCAATGAGTACAATTGATATAGTATTTCTAATCTTAGCATCTGCAATCAGAATCCAATTAAACAAAATGAAAATGTTCATGGATAAAATACAAATAGCTTTTAAAATTTGAAATACAAAACCAGGATTTCAGCTTTAATATATATATTTCTATCCATGCCTTATATCAACTTATAGATCCGAAAGCATTCTAGGTCCTTAGCCCTGCAAATAATGAATATGCTTAAATTAGACCTAAAGCATATGCACCTTGTAGGATATTGAATTCTGTCCTTTAGTATACCAAGCCAATATAACCTTGAGCCTTAATTTGCTTCTGTTTGAGTGTATGTTTGGGTATGAAAGAGAAGATGAGAATTTACATCTAACTTTTTAACTGGAACTTTTCCCCCTAGATTTAAGATAATATCTATCAATCACATGCCAAAAGCATTTTATAAGGAGACTAAAGAAAAGAAGCTAGTTTCTGAATTATTTAATCCCTGTCACTCTGCATCTGACAGTATCTTTATATTCCCCCACATTGTATAATTTGTGCATATAGAAGTTACTTTGTCCTCATACATTAGAAGGCGATAGACAAGAAAAAAATGTGGGCTTCCCACACAAGTATTGAGAACTTGAGCAAAAGAACAGTAAAATGTATTCTTTTCTCATTCCTAGCGTTCTACCTGAATGTTTCACTCTGTCTTTGTCAAGTGATTCAATCCACCTTAAAACGTCAATGCTTGTTCATGTAGCAAATATTTGACAAAAAGAGTGGCCAGGCTGCCAATTCCTGTGACAAATTTCCGTTAAGTTTTACAATACAACGCGCAACATGTACAGTGTCCCTTTGAAACAACCTGAGTGGCAGCCTGTAGTGGGGCAGCCTGACTTCCCGGCACACTTGCTGAGTCCAGACATCCATCCAGTTGTCTTGGTCCCCAGGGAGCTTGACTGATGGTGGCTTCACTTGTCTAAACACTCTTCTTGAGTAGAAAACCTCCATCCTAGAAACCCAAACCATACTAGTCTACGTAGGATCATTCAGACAGTGTAAATCAGTATTTCAGAATGTTTTGCTGCAAGTTTTTACTTATTATTAATTCCAGTTCCACTATAGCAGAAAATAAGATAATTAAATAGTGATTTGGAAGAAAGATCTGTTTCTTTTATATCAATAAATACTTTGGGCCCCATACAATTGAACAATCCGAATTATATTGCCATTCGATCTCAAAATATTAATCTGTAACCCAAATACCTCTTAACATCCCTTCTCTAGTAAGAAAACATACGTGTATAATTAAATCAATACATTAATCTTTTTAACACCAATGATAGAACAAAGCGTCTGTCTGCAGTAAAAATGTACGTGGAACCATTTTTATTTTCTTTAATCTTCCCAGTGAATCTCACCCATTAGAGAGCTATTTGCTCCTAAATTCCCCTTTTATATTTCTGAGGGTATCTTTCTTTTACAAGCTGTTTGAGGTGGTGTTGCTGCCAATGTCAGACACTTTTTCCACTTTGACATGTTTTATAGCCAATAATGAGCTATAAAATTTCATAAATCATCGAAATGTTTAAAACTGAAGTATGTAGACAAATGTCAACTTCTCTGTTAGGGAAGCTGGGAGTCCGAACATACCAGCATTCACAGATTCCTTGTCCCTTTTAGTCTATCCTGGCTTTCCTGCAGAAGAAAATTCCAGAAAGACTTCTGGAAATATTACTAGAAATTTGGGAAGACAGTGAAATATATTTTAACATTGCTTTTTTTTTCTCTTTAGTATTAATAAAGCCCCCTTTTTTATGAGAGTAAGGAGATGGAGTTATATAATTTTATTTTGGGCATCTATAAAATACATTCTACCTATTCCAGAGTAGTAAATAAATAAGTGTTGTTAGTGTCTAACAGATACTTGGTAGAGAGAAAACTGGCAAGATTTCCTTCACCTCTAAAAATCGTTATGAAATAAGATAAACTAACATTTGCAGAAACGAAAAGCATAAACTCCCTTGAGTATGCAAGAAAACACCACCACACTTTTTTCAGTTTTTGGTCATTTTCAGCTTGAAATCTTGCTCTAAATAGCCAACACAGTACATGTTTCACAGTGTAACATTTTAAACTGTACACTTTCTAATCAGATTAGAATTACAGATGGTAAAATGGTTTTAGCACTTGGAAAATTTTTGGTTTGAAATTTTGTCTATTACTGAACATGTTGGTGAACAAAATGAACATCAAAGCTTCATTTCCTTCAGCAAAGGAATAGAAAAACCAACTTACAACTTGGATATTTTTAATTAAGCAAAATCTGATGATCTTAATTAAATAAAAACTACCGTTTCAGCAAAACTTTATTCCTAACATTTTGTAAAGGTTTGTCAGTACAATTTTGGAAAGAATATCACATAAATTTATTATTCTATTTTTACTTTCCAATTTTTGCAATGCACCATTTTACAAAATAAATATCCTAGTAAGGATTTACCTTACAGTATATGAAATGGTGCAGAGGAATACACGAACACATATTATAAAGTAAAAATATGACTAGCTATGCCTATGTGAGTGTGTTTCCTAAGAGAATAGACAGGAAGAAATTTAGTTAAATCAGTAATGCAATAGCAGATCTTTATTTGCAAATCTAGAAATGTTTTTGATATTTCATAGTACATGCCTAAATTATTAAATAATATAATAGACAAACTATTCAGAGTAAAACTATTGGTTTCCAATAGATGTTTGTTGAATTTCCATTTCAAAATGTGAGCTCACGGTGTTTATAAGTCCAGAGCTTGAACTAAGAATGATCCACTCTCAATGTTGGGTCCATTTGCTGCACTGTAGGGCAGAAAGGGGTTCCTGACAATCCACCCCTGTGAATGCATGTAGCTGGGAAGTTTCTTGGTAAACTCAAATGGCTATTTAGCTAAATTTAGATATTGAAATGAAATTTCTAAATAACATGCAGGTGAAAAACTGGTTTCCTATTTGCAAATATGGTAGATATCAACTCACCTATATCAATAATCACTTAAATGTGAAGAGTCTAAATACACTTGTTAAAAATGATTATCAGACTGGTTTAAAATTATGCCCAATTATGTGTTCTTTACCAAAAACTCATTTTAAATATAAAGATTTGGATACATTAAAGAATGGAGAGATATATAATATGCTGTCTTAGTCCACAGGAGGTGCTATAACAAAATATCATAAACCGGGTTGCTTAAACAACATATGTTTATTTTTTCACAGGCTTGGAGGCTAGAAAAATCTAAAATCAAGGTGCCAACATATTTGGTTCTTGGTGAGGGTCCTTTTCCTGGCTTAGAGACCACCACCTTCTCACTGTGTGCTTGGGTGGCCCCTTTCCTTGGTGGGTCTTTGTGGACAGAGAGATCTCTCTCTTCCTTTTCTTGCAAAGGCACTAATCTCAATATGAGGGGCTCATCCTTATAATCAAATCTAAACCTAATTACCTTTCAAAGGCCCTAACTCCAAATATTATTACATTGGGTTAGTAATTCAACATGTGAATTTTGGAGAACACAAACATTTAGCCCACATACATGTTTACACTAATCAAAAGAAAGCTTGATTAGCTATGTTAATATTAATTTCAGAAAAAGATTTCAGAAAAAGTAAAATTATCGTGAATAAAAAGATCATACATAATAACAAAGAAATTGATCCTCCAAGAAAACTTAACGACACTTAATATACTTGCATCTAGCAACTGTGCATCAAAACAGATGAGGTGAAAATGGATAGAACCTGCAAGAAGAAATAGCCAAATGTTGTTAAAATTGGAGACTTCAAACCCTTCTTTCAGTACCTTCCAGGTGAAGCAAGCAAAGACATATATTCGTTATTTTCTAAGCAGGGACATATAAAAATCAATGTCCTCAGGGAGCTTATATTCTAATGAAGAGAGACAAAATATAAGCATATAAATACATAAAATATTTAGTAAATTAAACAGTGATGAATGAACTAGTGGAAAAAGCAAGGAGAAGGATAGAGTATGAAGAGGTTAGTGACATGGTCTAAATTTAAATTAAAATTTCAGAAAAAGCCTTACAGGAAAGTGACAGTTTAGGAAACACCTGATAAATTAATGGCTGAAACAAGCTGCATGGATATCTGGAGAAAGAATATTGCAGGCAGAAGAAATACTGGTTTAAAGGGTATTCATGAATTCACTTGATTTCCCTTTCCTCATTATCTCTATCTTCTTAATAATGGCTGCTATTTCTTGAATGCTTATTATCAATATCTTCTGGGTAAAAAATACCAGCCACTTCACACCTATGACAATATTTAATGATGGCAATAACCTTGAAAAGGTGAGGTACTACCCTTGCTAAAAAGAAAAATGAGTTACAAGGCACATATGGATCTCATTTTAGGCTAGTGTACTAGACTGTTCCTGGCGATGGAAGGGCCTAGATCCTAATTTGGGCTCAAGTACATTCTTTTCCTCCAGTGACTTTCCTCTCCTAAATGGGAATCACAAAACAATCACTACATATATTCATTCCTTCATTCTCAGTCCCCCTAAAATTTATAATAACATATGATTTGATATAAAGCAGATCAGTTAATAAAGCACAAATAAGATATCTTTATAAAATGAGCTTGAAACACAGATTTGAGGCTGCAAACTTGATGAGATACCTGAGTGCATTAGGCAGTGGGAAGCAAATAGTCATTACTTGCCTTTCTTTTTGTCTGCCTACACCCAAACTTTGAGACTATAATTATATACTACTTCACTATATCATAAAGACTGGACTAGAGGTTTGTTGCTTTTGACCAAATGTCATTTATTATACTACTTACTTAACGCAAAATTGTTTCAATTTGAACTTTAATATAAATTATAGAGATTATAACAGAATGAAGTTTGAGTCTGCACTATATTGCCATTTTAAAAGGTCCTTGCAAAGTTGCCAATGGAAATCTATAACTCAGGGAACTTCTTTGAAATACCTTTTTAGAAGAGTAGTAAGAGTAAAAAAATTGAAAGGCAATTAAGAATGATAAATAATTATATTTCAAATAAGTAAAGATAAAGTCTACTGAATCCATGGTTTCTTACCTATATTGGAAACTTACTTTTTTAACCAAATAACAACCTTTAATTTAAAAAAGTAATAAGCATTGTAGAATGACCACTGATGAAGTAACTTACTGGAACAATCTTTGTAAACTGCCAATTTCTAATGATAGCTTCAAATAAAAATTGAGTAAGAACCATTGTTTGGGGATGTTTTTTTAGAGTTGTAGTTTCTGTCTTGTATGGATAATATTTGTAATTATTCACAGTATCATGTCTACTAATTAAGTAAAAATTTAATATGATTTAACAGATGTATGGATGAACTCCTGAAATTTTACTTATTTACTGGTTATTAAAACCACATGTATAATAGTTTCATAGAATATAATTTTTCATGTGTTACAGGCATACATTTTGAGATTTATTTTTTTGTTCTATTTTAAGCAGATGATCTCTGTATATTCCTCAATTTCACAAAATTAAACAAATTTGACTGGTGCCTAAAATCATAGATTCACTGATTCTGGATAATTTAATATTCAAAATGTTCAATATTCCTCTAAAATAATATATGTTTAATTACTCTAAGGAATAGGATTTAATCTTTCTTCAATATGTGGATGATATTATTCTTGTTAGCTCAAATGTATTAACCTTATATTTTGGAAATAATAACAAATCAGTGTAATTAATTATTAATTTTCTTCAATATGAATATATAGAATAAACAATTTCCTCTTATGGGGAGATTTAAAACTGACATAAGGATAAACTGATATTGGACGTGTTACTTAGCTCTCTAGTTATCTGGAATGACTTTATATATGCACACATATTTTTATATATATATGTATCTCATACACTGTAGGTAATATATAAACATAATACATATATACTCCTCACATACATGTAACATTATTGTAGCAGTTTTTAAAATGCCTCATAAAAAAAACCAGTGTAATGTATGCATGTTTCTGATTGTGATTATTATCTAGAACTTTTCAAAGGTTTATTATTAATTTGTATAAGTGACAGTGACATGATACAGAGTCAAATGATCTGCCATCGGAGCCTGCTACAATCCACAGAAGGAAGAGGAAAAAAGTTTGATCAAGGTCATAGCAGGATTAACCCAACTCTATAAAAGAGTGCCAGGGGATGTTTAACATCCACACACAGCAGACAAGACCTTGGTTTTACAGTTTCACCTGAAAGACCCTCACATGCTCTATTCTATAATTAATTTACCTCAGAAAGGATGAAGGTTAATACAGCTGGGATTTTAAAGGAAGTTTTACAATTCTTCAATAGTACGCTTAGGAGGACTAAGTCTGCAGTAGTTTATACTCATTTTTAAGCCATAATTCTGAACCTAATAAAATTAATTATAAATATAATTCACCTTTTTTCCCCCATTGTTTTCATTGCTTACTCTCCCTTCCTAAATCCTTCCCTCTCTCCTTCTCTCTCCCTCTCTCTCTCTCTCTCTCTGTTTTTGGTTGGACCTCAATGAGTATAATGAAGTAACATTTTCTGGAATAAAAGCTATCCCTTACGATTCACTTTGGAAGGACATATTAACCCTTGAAATACTTTGAACTTAGTTCCCATAACTAACTTTGACATAGGAAAACAAAACCTTTATTAGCTCTCTAATTAGGTAATAAACTAAACAAATACATTTATTTTGCAGGGGCAAAGACACTAAGGTGAAAGCCATGACAAAGTGTCCCAAGACGACTTCTGAATTTTGATACTTCTATCATCTGTTTTTTTTTTTTTATAATTTTTTTTTTTTATTTCAGCATAATATGAGGGTACAGATGTTTAGGTTACGTGTGTTGCCCTTGCCCCCCCTCCCCCCCTCAGTCCAGGTTTCAAATATGTCCATCCCATTGCGTGGTGCACATTGCACTCTTTGTGT
>CAUYSK010058634.1:0-45703 GCA_963575035.1 Avahi laniger | reverse complement strand
GGACAGGCTGAATAAAGGCCCCAAAGATGTGCAGGTCCTAATCCCTGGAATCTATGCATATGTTACTCTCTGTGGTAGAAGGGGCTTTGCAGATGTGGTTAAGTTAAGACTTATGTGTTGGGGAGACTGTCCTGGGCCATCCAGGTGGGCCCAACGTAATCTCACAGGGACCTTTAAAACGAAGGGAGGCAGGAGGGGGATTTGAAGATTCTGTGCTTGCCGGCTTTGGAGAGGGAGGGAGAAGCCGCGGGAAGGAGTACAGGCAGCCTCTGGACGCCAGAAAAGGCAAGGAAGTGCGTTCTATCCTAGCGCCTCCGGAAGGAAAGTAGCCCTCCTGATACCTTACTTTAGCCAGTGAGGCCCATTTTGTACTTATGAGCTCCAAAACTATAAAAAATAAATATATGTTGTTTTGTGGCAGCAAATGCATGGTACGTTATGGCGGCTATAGGAAAATAGTGCATCCCTTCTTCTCCTGGGCCTCTGTTTCCCCAGTGAGGATGAAGATACAAAGATGCGTCGTGCTTAGGCTTCAACGAGCAGAGCCCAAGGCTGAGTGCAGATAAATAAAGCAGACCTTTCCTGCTCGGGAGGCCCAGGCTGTCCTACTGCCCACCATGGACAAGGCAGCGGGGACATCCCCAACTCAGATGCCTGCCTGAATTCTGGACGAGGTGGGTGGGTGAGAGGGGCATCAGGGACTGGTGGAGCCTGTGGAAAAGCACAGAAGAAAGCCGTTGGCTATAGGGGCAGCCCCACCGTGTGGCCAGGGTGGCCTGGTTATCCTGCTATGCCTAGAGAAATCAGGACAATTGGTTTTCATGAGGAATCTCCAGTCCTTAGACATTGCCAACCAATTAGAAAAGAATTAAACACTGACCCAGCCAAAGCAAACACATCTGCAGCCCAACCTGGCCTCCAGGCTGCAGCACGGCTGCCTCCAGCTTGTCCATTCAAACTCCAGGCTTTGGAAACAGCCAGATTTGGGCTGAAATCCCGTCTCTGCCACAGCCCTGTGAACTTGGGCAATTTACCCGATCACGCTGAGCCGCAGTTTTCTCGTCTGTAAAAAAAAAAGAGTAAAAGCGCCCACCTCACCAGTACGAAGGGCCTCTGTGCCAACCTGTAATAGTAACTCAGAGATGGAGCTCAGAGAAAAGAGCCCAGCAGCGTACCGTGCCTGAGTTTACACCTGGGGGAGTGCGCACGGTGTTGTGAGCGCACAGCACAGGTAGCCCGGAGCAGGAGTGTCACGCGGGAGTGTGCTACAGAGAGCAAGGCGGAGTTCCTTGCTACACTGAATCCCAGTGTCCGCTGTCGGCATCCCATTCTGTCCCTTTATAAAACAGCAGATCGCCTGTGCCCCTGGGGCACAGAGGGATATATACAGCTCTGCAGCAGCCGTAGCCCCCTCGCCCCAAAGACATTGGTGTTCTCAGTGCTTCCTGAACTGCTCCTTACGCTGTAGTCAGCAGCTTCTTCTGCAATCATTTGCTTACTTTTTAGGTCGACTCATACTTATTTAAATTTTGCTCCATTTTTAGCAATACCATATGTAAAACAATGAGTTGGATGAGCTAATTTTTGTTTCTTATACATATTAAGAAAAAAATGTCTATTGGAATTTTCAAATGTGTCATTGTTGGGTTAGAAGATCAGCCTGCCTGCCCTTGGGTTGGTGAGGACACCCCTTTGGGGCTAGGTGTGGTGCAAGAGCAGTGTCAGTGCTCATTTCCCTGTTCCTTCCTGTCCTGTGCCTCCGTGCCCTCCACGCGTGCGCTCCCCGGACCCTGCCCCACATGTACTCATACTCTCTTCACCTGCTGGCCTCCTGTTCATCACTCAGCTCTCACCTTGGGGAAGCCCTCAGCGACTTCTCCAGTCTGCCTCTAACCAGGTGACTGGGCACTCCTGGAGGGCAGGGGTTGCACTGCGTTCATCTGTATGTCCCCAGGCTGAGGACAGGGTAAGGCTCAGTGCACACGTGGAGGCCAATTCTGGCCTGCTGGGTCCCAGAAGCAGGGCCAGCTCCTCGGGTGGCAGGAGCCCTCAGCCAGCCTTCGCGAGGGCTGTGCTGAGCAAGCGTGAGCACTCTGGGCCTCGATGCCCCTCTGCCATAGGGGAGGTTGCTGGGGGCTTGGGGAGGACACAGCCTACCTGTAGATCACGTGGTGTATTTGCAAAGAGAGAAGCCAGTGCGTCCCTTCTAGGTGAGCCAAGTGTGAGCAGGACAGGTACGAGACAGGGAGCCAGGAGAACCAAGCTCCATGTGAGTTCAGTGCAGCCCTGCCAATGCCCTGCCCTTGCTGGGCCTCTTCCCTGGATGCCAGACTGGGGTTCTCTAAAGTCCCCCAGCATCCGGGATGGGTACAACTCAAATCTTTCACAGAACTTTAGCTTCTTCAACCCCGAAATGGGGATAATTTATGACACCAACCACGCTGTTATGACGAAGCGAGACAACAGAAGACACAGCCTCACACGAGCCCTGCCCTCGGCAGTCAGGACCCCACTGGGACTCTCGTGGGACCTGAGCATTCTGGCCTCTTAAAGATATTAAAAAGCTTATTTTATGACTGCATTGGTATGCAGACACATATAATCCAGGCTGGATGAGATTCACTTACCTCTTCTTTTAAAATAAATTGAAACATTTCCGTGGGCCCCTTAGAATGTCTGCTCTTCCCCACATCCCAGCCTGCGCTTCACCCCCACCCAGTCCCTCCGGCACTGGCTCTGCTGGAGTCAGCCATGCTTACCGTGCCTGGTGGACAGCGTGAGTCAGTCAACAGGTCTGCTGATTTACTCAGCGTTCGTAACTAGCACTGGTCGTAGCCAACATTTATTGGTGCTAATAACTCCTGTCTTAGCAGAGTGGGTTCAAGAGTATCCTCCAAAAATTCATGTCTACCCGGAACCTCAGAAAGTGGCCTTATTTGGAAATGGGGTCTTTGTAGATGTGAGTAGTCAAGGACCTAAAAATGAAATTGTCCTGGCTTTAGGGTGCGCCTTAAATCCAGTGATTGTCGTCTTTATAAAAAGAGGAGAGGACACATAGACACAAAGAAGACGATGGTATGATCTTTATACCATCTTCATACCATGAGGGGGAGAGTGGAGTGATGCCTCTCTAAGGCCAGGGACACCAAGGACTGCCCACAGCCACCAAGAAGCCGGGGGAGAGTCCTGGGACACTTTATCCCTCAGAGCCTCTGGAAGGAAGCAACACTGCTGACATCTTGATTTCCAGCCTCTGACCTCCTAGCTATTCGAGAATACATTTCTGTTTTTTTTTTTTGAGACAGAGTCTCGCTCTGTTGCCCAGGCTAGAGTGAGTGCCGTGGGGTCAGCCTAGCTCACAGCAACCTCAAACTCCTGGGCTCAAGCGATCCTTCTGCCTCAGCCTCCCGAGTAGCTGGGACTACAGGCATGCGCCACCATGCCCGGCTAATTTTTTCTATACATATATATATATGTATTTTTTTTTTAGTTGTCCAGATCATTTCTTTCTATTTTTTAGTAGAGACGGGGGTCTTCTTGCTCTTTCTCAAGCTGGTCTCGAACTCCTGAGCTCAAACAGTCTGCCCTCCTCGGCCTCCCAGAGTGCTAGGATTACAGGCATGAGCCACCGCGCCCGGCCGTTTCTGTTGTTTTAAGCCACCTAAGTTGTTGCATTTGTTATGGCAGCCACAGGAAACACTCACACTCTGCCAATCCCCACGGCAGCCTCATCCGTGAGGGGGACATTCTCACTGCCCTGCAGTTCAGGATGAGGACAGCGAGGCTCAGGAAGGCTCAGTAGCTTGCCGAGAGTTACCCGGTCTACCGGCCCCTGGCCATGCAGGGACTTCAGGCACGGGGAAAATGGAGAGGACACGGGAGTGGGGGAGGGGGGCTGGGAGGTGAGACAGGCGCCCCCACCAAGGGGAGGCCACGGTCTGCAGCCGTTGACGCTGATAATTAGAAGCGCCATAGAGCGCCCGGGAAACGCTCACACCGGAACTCGAATGAAGGAAACAGTGGGAAAGCAAAGCGAATTCTGCACCAAGAGCTCAGCTCTGCAGAAGCAGAGCTGCCTGTGGGCAAGGCCTGCAGATGCACAGGCCACCCGCGCAGGCCGCTGGACTGGGGAGAGATTTTTCTCCAGCTATTTTCCAAAATTTCCCTGATGGGATGTCATATTTTGTTTTGTTTTTAATAGGGAAGACACACAGAGGGACCCTTTCCCCTGCTAAAAGTGACAAAAACCTGAAGCCCCCCCACCCCCTCACAGCTCCCTGCACGTGCCCTGTCCACTCTGCTGCCAGGTGCTCAGCCCCTCCTGGGCGCCTGCACTGCGGAGCTGCAGCCCTGCTGGAAACGCGTCCCTGGGCAGGCGGAACCGCTTGCTTGGGTGGCTTCTCAGGGAAAGGACAGGGAGACTCTTCATCTCCGGGCTGACATCAGAGGCCCCTGCCAGAGGCCAGGACCCTGTGCCTGAGGGGAAGGGGCTGGGGAGGGGAGGACATTTCAGGGTGGGGGTGGAGGAGCCGAAACGGCCTTGGGTCTCCACCGTTGAGGTGCTGCCGGTGCACAAAGAGCTGTACTTTTCCAGGGTGCCTGCTGCTGATTAACTGTTCCTTTGACTTGCCAGGTGAGCTTATCTGCAGGGCGTGGGAACACATGGCAGAGGCTTGGGGCATCTCATGGCATGGTGGCAGCTGTACCTTTTTGTGTCAGAGGTCCCAGCTGAGATACAGGGGGTCTTCAAGACCATCCCGATTCCTTTCAGAGGGCTCGAGGATATGTTCATTTCTCCATTCAATTGTTTATTCCCATAAATCAACAACTATATATGGAGCCCCTGCTGTGGGCCAGACACAGTTCTAGGCCTGGGAATCAAATAGAGGGCAAGAAATAGGAGGCCTCTGCTCTCGAGGGGTTCACAGGTGAATGGGGGTGACAGCGGCATCATCATCCCACACACGTTTAATTACATGTTAGTGACAAAAGTGAGGAATAAAAGGAGACGGGATACCTCTGGGCCCGGTGAGGCCAACTTCTCTGTGGAAGGGCAGCTCGGCATCAGGCACAGAGTGGAAGAGGGAGGTGGCCTTGCAGGAAGGGCATCCAGGCAGAGGGAACAACAGTGTGTGCAAGGGCCCTGGGGCAGAAGGGAGCACAGCATATCAAGAAATTGAAAGAAAGCCACGTAGCTGGGTCAGAGAAAGTGATAAAAGAAGGGGAGTTGGGTGATGGGGTTCCAGGGAGGAGGAATCCAGCCACCGGAGGGGGCCTGGTGGGGTCAAAAATAGTTTTAGTTTCTAGCCTGAAACAACCGGAAACGCTGAAGAAGTGTACACGGCCGAGCGACAAATCAGATTTTAACAAGACTGGGGACCTGTGAGCCATGCTGAAAGCCCTGACGCCCCATGTGGCTGGGGGCATGTCACTGCGTCGCTCCAAGTCATTTCCTCCTTGTAAAGTGAGAGTCAACAGGACCAGCCTGTTTTATTGGGTATCTGTGAGTACCACGTGGGTATAATCCTCCTCGCTTGTGGATGAGGAAACTGAGACTCAGAGAGGAGTAATGACTTGCCCAGGGACACACAGCAAACAGGAAAGTTGACGACCATTGGTTTGAACTTGAGTTTGTCACAATCCAAAACTCTGTCATTACACGGCCCTTGGTTCCGTCAAGATAAAGGACAGAAAACAGACCTGGAACTGGCATCTCTGCACCCTTCCCTCTCCCTTCACCTGAGCCTCATCAGATGTGCAGAGAAAGACCAGGGGTGTGTGTGTGTGCGCGGCCCTAGTTATTTTTGGCAGCAGGAAACTTAATTAAGAATTTAGTTCATGGCTTTCCTGCTGCGCGTTAGCCGGGCGTGCAGGATGAAGAAGAGGAGTCAAAGTTGGAGCAGACTGCAGATGCTGACACCCAAATAAAGAAACTCACCCAGGGCCTTCCAGTGGGACAAGGGAGGGAGCCTGGATACTATTTTGGGACCTGGTCATGCATCGCCAACCCAATCTGATAACATTCTGTTTTCACAGGCAGGATTGTTTCCCGGCCTGAGTTGGAACAGAGACTGGGGAGGGTATTGTCCTTGGCGGCAGCAGAGGCTGTGACAGAGAGTGCTTAGGCAGGGACCATTGCGGAAAAAGCCTTGCCCATGGGGCCGGTTTCCCTGGAGCCCTCCCCGCTCCTCCTCCGCAGCTTCATATCCCTCCTGCCCACTTCTCCCCTCATCTGGGCCTTTCCCTGTGATCTCCGGAGCTCTGGAGGTCATGGGTCCCAGCCCCCACTTGGGGATTTCGGAAAGCTTCCGGGAGCATTCACCCAGGACAGGCAGCTGCACAATGGAATCCAGCTTAGAGATAAGCTTTGTTTGGCCTGCACTGAGTTTTAAAACAATGCGAACCAATATCCTGAGAACACAAGATTATGTGTAGAGAGCACAGCTGTGTGTTGCCCCAAGCTAAGTGCTGGGGGTAGAGTGAGAACTGGTGGCAGTCCCGGGAGAGGAATGGCAAACAGGTGTTCATGCACACCAGCGACCTCATCTGGATGGTGATAAGGCCATGCAGGTGATTCGTGAAACAGGAGGAGGTGGCTATGAAAATTGGGTGGTCAGGGAGTGTCCAAGCTGAGAAGGCAGACAGGTAAGGGACAGGGACAAAGGGAGGATATCGGGTGCAGGTAAGGGCACCGTCAGCGTGTCTGGAGCTGAGCCTCCAAAGTGACTCTAGTGAGAGAGGAGGACTGAAAGATGGGCGGGGTCAGGGGACCATAGTCTCAAAAGTCATAGACTTTATGGTAAGGTCTAGGGGTGGGCAAGGTGGGGAGATTACTCTGGTGCCCAAGAGGTTGTTATTAATTTGTTGTTGTAACTGTTACATTGAACAAGAATGACTTGTAAAAGTGGTCACAACCCAACTGTCCTATGTCTCCTGAATTAGAGGGTAAGTCCTCAGGCCTCTCCTAGCCCTTCCTCTGGGGTGACAGAGGCAGACCTAAGCCACGTAAGTCCAGCCACAGCCTCAATCCAGGAACAAAGAGTGCCTGTTCTCCCTCTTCACTGAAGGTAAAGTCGCCTCCTCCCGCCCCTCCCTCAGCTGAGGTCACCTTCAGTGGAGGGGACAGGTGGGGAGGACCCGTCGTCTTCTCTGCTCATGGCACCTCGTCTTTTCTGCACTTGCTAGCTGCTCTTTCATATCCTACCGGGGATCAGAGGGGGAAAGTGACAGTTTTTAGTCAATGAGTTAACTTTGCATTCTCTGATGCAGGCAGGTGGTTAAAGCCGAGTTTTTCTACTAAGAGTGTTTCTGTGGGTTTTTGGGGGGCTCCAGGCTGGGCCCCTCTGCTGTAACTCTCATGATGGGAAGCTTTTTGTCTGGCCACACACTCCCTCCCTGGCCCTGGGCCTTTGCCTGCCCCTTCCAGAACTTAAAGCCACGCAACTCCCAGCTGCCCTCCTTTGCTGCTGGGACCACATGTGGTTCAAGGAAGTGCTCACCAGTTCCTTGATTCACCTCAAGTTAAGTCAGGTGCATCATCAGTCGAAACCAGGGGTAGATGAACATTGTCTTAAAGGGCCCAATAGTAAATATCTTAAAAGGGATGGTCCGTTTAGTCTCTGTCACAACTGCTCAACCCTGCCTTTGTAGCTCTGCTTACCTATGTAAATGAACGAGTGTGGCTCTGCTCCAATACAATTTTATTTATAAAAATAGACAGCCAACCTCAGGCTGTGGTTTGCCAACCCCTGCTCTAAACAGACTTCAGGGATAATATTTCCCTGGCTGCATGAGAATCCGATGGCCGAGCTGTCCTCCAGCACAGGACACAAATCCACCTTGCTATAGAAACTCAGTCTGTGCAAATGTCCACTCATATGCGGAATTAGAGAGACTCACAGTGATTCCCCTTGTACCCAACACTTAGCTTTGACAACTCTCACCTTTCTGCCATTCTTAAGACCATCTGATGAGAAAAAAATTGACCAGCAGTGGCGGTGACCAGGAGATAGCCAACTAGGATGTAGGATTCAAAAGGAAAAAGTCCAGGAAACATCTTCTCTCTGTTGGAGGAGCTTGTAGCTGTCTCTTTAAGTCATTTGAGAGGCTCTGATAGTTTGAGGTCAGGGAACTCATAGAGCTTCAAACCTCGAGGCAGAGATGTTTTCTGACACAGCTGCCCTGGCCTTGTCTGACTTCCTAGAATAGCTGAGGATTGCTGCCAGGATGCGTCTTCTTTGTAAGTTAAGTGACTTTGGTGAGTCTTGCTGACAGTGGCATCTAGGGGCCGTGGAATGTTCCAGGGGCAGCTGTGAGTTGGGACGTAAGACGGTCCTCCTGCACGACCTTGGGCAAGGCACTTTGCCTCTTGAGCCTCCGTGTGCACGTCAGCACAATGGGTTAATAGGGTGGTGGCAAGGATTAAAGAAATAATAAACATTGTGTAACATTGTCTTAAATATTTGAACTGGGTGAAGATGTTAATGCAAGCTGTTACTTTCGCCTATCCCTGCTTTCCACTGTGTGTGGTTACAACTTGCTCTTCCATCCTTTGCTGGTATCCCTGGCAGGTGATGGATACTTACGAGTTCCCTGTCCCTGCATCCAACCCAGCTCATTTTCTTTTGATTTCTCTGCCATGTGAAATCACTGAGTGCCCTCATTTATCCATGGCACAAAGACACACTGGCATCTGTTCCATGCCACGGGGCACAGCAATGAAGAGGGCAGGGTCCCTGCCAGCCAGAGCTTGGGGTCCAGGAGGTGGTTACACAAGACCAGCTGACCAGGGCCCTCAGATGGACAAGGTTTGACCACACCTGAGGGTTTACTGAGAAGGGCAGAATAGGCACCGCAAAACCACACTGAGCCTATGCCATGCCTGCTGCGCTACCTAAGCAGGAGACAGGCAAGCAAGGAAGAGACAGTCTCTGGGATTTGAGTCATCTTCTGAATGCAGTGTGCAGGGGTCTGTCCTTCTCCTCCACGCCCCACACATGTGCCCATGTGAAAGCCGTTCTAGTACCTTCCACCCTGAGGCCATCAAAGCCCCATCAAGTGTTGGCTAGGTATGTGGGAAGTGACAGGCCAAGACTCGAGAGGATGAGAGCAGAGACATTTGCCTTCCTCCTTCTTCCTCTTCTTTCTTGTCCCTAGAAGAGAGGGAGGGCAGGAAATGTCTCAGAGACAAATGACAACAGCTCTCTGTAGTCCAAGGTCAGAGAGAACAAGAAGGAATAAAAGAGCAGCCTACACCCTCTCCACTCCAAGCTTCCTGAGCCTCAGCGCAGCTGGTGATGAGGAAAGTCACGGGGTAAGGGAGGACGTGGGACTACATCAGATAGTCCCTTTGGCTGGACTTCTAGCGATCTACTGTGTTAGAAACAGCATTTGCCAATCCCCTTACGGATGGTAGCCCATTAGACCTCACCACAAACCATGTGTGAGTCAGGACTCATTTGGTGGCTAGTTAAGGAAACCTGGCTCAAACTAGATTAAGCAGAAAAAGAATTGCTTACTCGCACAGCTGAGGAAAAATAATCGGTTAGTTCTTGAAGGAAGGGCTACAGGAAGCAATGCTCCAGGAATTAATTAATACCTGTAGCTTGTTTTCTCCCCCCTCCCCCTCTCTCCCCCCTCCCCCTCTCCCCCTCCCCCTCTCCCCCCTCCCTCTCCCCCTCTTCCCCCTCCCTCTCCCCCTCTCCCCCCGTTTCCCTCTCCTCCTTATTTCTCTCCCCATCTCATCTCTCCCTCTGTGTTTCATTGCATGGTCATTTTACATTATTTATACATTTATCAAACAGCACTGGGAAGCCACATGGATGTCTATATTGGCTTCTAATTATTGCTGTAACAATTGTTACAAATTTGGTGGCTTAAAACAATACAAATTTCTTCTCTTATAGTTCTGGAGGTCCGAAGTCCCAAGTGGGTCTCACTGGGCTAAGGTCAGGGTATGGGCAGGCCTGTGTCCCTTGGAGAGTCTAAGGGAGAATCCATTCCCTTGCTTTTCCTGGTTTCGAGGGGCCGCCTGCATCCCTTGGTCCGTGGCTCCTTCCTCTATCTTCAAAACCGGCAGTACCAGTTGAGTTTTCATGTCACATTACTCTGACACCGACTCTTCTGCCTTCCTTTTCCACTTTTAAGGACCCTGGTAGTGACATTGGGCTCACCCACTCAGATGATAAGGATAACCTCCCTATTTTACAGTTGGCAACCTTGATTCTATCTGCCACCTTAATTCAGCTTTGCCATATAAAGTAATATAGTCACAGGTTCCAAGGATTAGGATGTGGACATCCGTAGGGGCCATTATTCTGCCTACCACAACATCTCATAGGCCCCTCAAACTCGTCAAGTCCATACCTGAACTCCTGCTCTTCTCCCCATAAACTTGCTCCACCTGCAGCCTCCCCAGTATGAATGAGCTGATGGCAGGTTCAGCCTTCCCGCTGTACAAATCACAAAGACTCGGTTCTCCTTTCTCACATCCTGCCTCCAATTAGTCAGCCAGTCCTGTTGGCTCTGCCCTTGGCATCTACCCAGAATCTTCTCACTTCTCACCAGCCTGGACCGGGCACCATCTCCTTGCCTTGCCTGGATGAATGCAAGAGCCTCTCCTCCGGTCTCCCTGACTCCACCCTTGCTGCCTACAGCCCATTCCCAACAGAGCAAAGGGGCCCTTTTAAAACCTAAGTCAAATCAGGCCCCTCTTGATAGGAAGCCCTAGCTGACTCCTGCATTCACTGAGAGGGAAACTATTAACCACGCTTCTAAATTCTGTAAACTTGATGCTTTAATATTTGCCCGACTTTTTTTATTTTTACATTTTTTTTTTTGAGACAGAGTCTTGCTCTGTTGCCCAGACTAGAGTGCCGTGCCATCAGCCTAGCTCACAGCAACCTCAAACTCCTGGGCTCAAGCCATCCTCCTGCCTCAGCGTCCCGAGTAGCTCAGACTACAGCCGTGTGCCACCATGCCTGGCTAATTTTTTCTATTTTAGTTGCCAGGCTAATTTATTTCTATTTTTGATAGAAACGGGTTTCACTCTCATTGAGGCTGGTCTTGAACTCCTGACCTCAAGCGATCCTCCTGCCTCAGCCTCCCTGAGTGCTAGGATTACAGGCGTGAGCCACCATGCCCAGCCAGCTTGCCTTACATATTGAGGCCAGACACAGCTTGTTATGGACAACCCAGTAAAATGCCTGGGTCTCCTTACCTCATGTGTCCTTCGTTGTCCCCCGCCTCACCCCTGCCCCAAGGAGGAGTCGTCCCCCTGAGGTCCCACTTGTCAAATCTAAACCAGCCAAGCCAGAGTTCACACCCCCAGCCACGTCCTCTCTCAGGCACTCACACTCCGAGTGATCATACATCTGCCCTAACCATCCAGGCTACTGGGATAGCCCCAATGCCCCAGAGCCTGCTGAAATTATTCAAACTGGCCAATCCTAAACCTGCCTGCCCTGCCTCCCAGGTTCCTTCCCGCAGGAACCACAATAGAGGCTCCTGCCCCAGGACCCCCGCTCCCTGCCTCATCCCCAGCCCTGGCTCTTCCCATGCGACCCCTTGTGGCATGGCATGCCCCCTCCTCCTGGGAAATGTGAGTAATAAAGTGTCTTTTCAATACCATTCATTTCTTGATCTGCTGACTTTACTGTATCTCAAATGTTCTGTGAATACACTATGCTTAAGAACAGAAAAGGAAACCAGAAAGATGGAGATAAAATGCTACTTTATTACTGATAAAAGCTATGCTAGAGGACTTGGCTTCCGTGGAACAAAAAGTTTGTTAAAACTCCCCTGAATTGAGTTTACCCCCCAAACTACAGATGTATCCCTCTGAAGAGCAGGGCTCTGCTAAGATGGCCAAGCAGACAGACTAAAATACTATCTGCCTGTAGTCAGGCAGAAGCGAAGGGCAGAAGGGGAATCGGTCTAATCCGGCATCATCTCCCCACCTTCCAACCTGGAAGGGGAAGTAAGGGGTGTGGACGGAGCCACGAGTGCTCTGGGGAAGTCCCTCCACAGGGAAACAACATGAGTGGGGAATACATGTTCCTTTGTCATTCTTGCTGATGTTTTAGCATGAGGGGACTAGTTTTCACAGCCTAGAGGGAGGCACATTTCTGCATCTACATTTGTCTGGGGAGGGGGCCTGGACACAGACTGTGGGGCACGAGGACTAGGGGGCGCTGTGAGAGCAGACACGTTCTAATTACATACCATGGTGTGGGAGGTGTTTCCAACATGGCTCCCATGACCTGGTACTTACACCCTCCTGTAATTTTCTCTCCTTGAGAGCAGGCTGGATGTGGTGACTTGCTTCTAGTGAACAGAACACAGCAAAAGGGATGGACCATCATTTCCTAGATAAGTGCTGGAAGCCTAGCTCCTGGGAGTTAGCTAGGCTCCCGGCAGATAAGGTTTCTGAGTTCTCTCTCCCTCTCTCTCTCTTCTCTTATGCTTGCCCTGAGGAAGCAGGTGTCATGTAGAGAAAGACCCACAAGTCAAGAAACTGAGGGTGTCTTCCAGTCAACAGCCAGTGAGGGACTGAGGCTCTCTGTCCAACAACCCAAGAGGGCTTAAGTCCTGTCAACAATCACGTGAGGAGCTTGGAAGCAGATCCTTCCTCAATTCAGCCTTGAGATATCTACAGCCCCAGATGACACTTTGAGCACAGCCTATGAGAGACCCTGAAGCAGAAGACCCAGCTAGACCATGCCCAGATTCCTGACCTACAGAAACCAAGATGATAAATTGTGCTGTTTTAAATGGTTATGTGTTGGGGTAATTTGTTGCACAGAACTGGCTAAACATAATGCCTTAGCACCGTGCTTGGCACCTAAATGCTCAAAAATTGGATGCTATTTTTTGTTATATGTGTCTTCAAGACCACTTTCCTGGCTGTCTCCCAAGAGTGGCTGCTTTACTTCTAAGGTTAGAGATGTTTTCCAGATATCTTACTTTCTGTGGTTCTCAGCTATCTCTGAGTCTCTGAAAATTTAGGAGCAAAGGTTGGAGAAAGGTTCTTTTTCCCTTTAGTTTGAGAGGCACCAAGAGGCTGGGACGGAATTGGGATTTTTCCCACTTGCTGTGATTTTGCTGGTCCTGAATTTCCTCCTTACGCCCTGAATTTAGTTGCCGCTGAAATTCAGCACGAGCTGAATGGCTCTAAAGTGGTGCCAGATAAAAACAGCACTGCCCGCATAGAAACAAGCCTCCCATTCCTACAGTTGCCATAGAAATAAGAGGAAAAGTGACTAATAAAAAGCTTTGACTGGATCTTGGTAAAACGGATCCAATAATGATGTCCATGAGATAGCTCACATGCCAAATTCTCTGGAGCTTTATTCAGATAAATAGTTCCAAGAAAGCTAATCCACCAGGAAGGTTATAGATATACTCCTCAGAAGAATCATGCTCTAAAGATATCAACAGCTATTTTTTATGTCTAATAATAATTTTCCCCGAGGCATCGTCCCATTTCACCCTAGATTGTATTAGTGATGGATTCCAGATGGGCACATGCCCCATGCCAGCCAGAGAAGCTTTGTTCTGGGATCAAAACTACTCATTTTTATTTTCTTCTTTTCATTTTTTTCTTGCTTTCCTTCTTGTTTTGGTGTAAATTTAGATTTCTTTAAACCTTTTCTTGATTTCATTTCAGTTTCAGAGGATCTCTTTGTTGGGACGTTTATATCATGTCCCTGTTTTCCCAGCAAGAGTAGTTTCTTTCATTCTTCTTCATTCAGCCTTCTTCATAGGCAGAGTGACTAACAAATAACAAAGGCCGTCACACTGATAGGCTACTGGAAAAGGGATTCAGGTCCCTGTTGCCAGCCTTAATTTATCTGGGAAAATGACTTTCAAGGGCATGAAAAGAAAGGTGGAGACAAAACTTTTGGCATTTTTCCCATTTGGTTACGTATTTGCACACCTTATTGTTTCTAATGGGATGGGGTAGGGGCATTCAGACTATGGATTCTCCTTTTTCTCTGTCTTAGAGGAGCCTGCGAGGAGCCATGCTTCTTCAGGAGTTGGTGAAATGGGACAGCCCAGCAGCGGGCACACCCTGGGAGAATCAGAGGGAAGAGGGGAGCAAGGGCCCCCCACAAATAAAACTTCTAGATTATGGATTAGAAGAATTAATATTGTTCAAATTAAAATGTTTGCATGACCCAAAGCAAACTGCAAATTCAATACAGTTACTACCAAAATCCCAATGACATTTTTCACAGTAATAGAAAAAAAACAATCCTAAAATTTACATGGACTCACAAACGACCTTGAGTATTGAAAGCAGTCCTGAGAAAAGAGCAAAGTTAGAGGTATCACGTTTCCTGATTTCAAATTATATTACAAAGGTATAGAAATCCTTTAACAGTGATGTACCTCAAGAGCCCACCCCTGAGCCTCCACCACTGCGTCTGGGCCAGCAGAGCTGCCCCAAGGTCCAACGCCTAGACCTGGTTCAAGAAAACACCCATAGCCCGGCACCCATGACCACTGCCTAGATAGCCTCACCACGTTGCCACTGTCACCTCTGTGGGGAGACCCTGGCCAGACCAATCCCCACAATGCCAGACTCTGTGGAGAGGGTTTCACCCAGCCTCCAACTTAAACTTCCTACAACGATCTGGGGAACAGCCCACCACCCCACACAAAGATCATTCAGCACCAGCTTAAACTGTGGCGCTCACACGTGAACAGGACAAAGGAAAACAGCTGCGCTACAGGATTTGAGTGCACACGGCCTCCCCTGCTGCATGGCCATTTCGCAGTCAGAATTGCAGGAGATAAACTGACATGCAGGGGCCTCCCCTCCTTTCTAATTAAGCAGGAGAGTTCCCTGCAAAAGAGAAAAGGTGCGCTGCAAACCTATTAGCCCTGAGCTGAGAAAAGAGGATTCAGTTGAGAAGAAACAAGCAAAAGAACCCTGGCAACATGAAAAAACAAAACAATTAGACACCCTGAAGGGATCGAAATGGAGCTAAAGTAGTGAACTCCAACCACAAGAAAATTGCCAAAAATGACAGAAATGGAATTCAGAATATGGATGGCAAATAAAATGAATGAAATTCAAGAGAAAGTTGAAAACCAATGAGAAGCCAAAAAACCTTTCAGGAAATCAATGAAAAAGTCATTAGAGAGCTAGACAACAATAAGAAAATATATAATAGAACTTAAAGAAGTGAAAGAGGCATTTAGGGAATTTCAAAATATACATATACAGTCAACTGATTTTTGATAAAAGCACCAAGAATATACCATGGGGAAAGGATAGTGTCTTTAATAATCAGTGTTAGAAAACTGGGTATCCACATGCAGAAAAATTAAATTTGACCTTTACCTCACACCACATATAAAAGTCAACTCAAAATAGATTAAAGATATAAATCTAAGACTTGAAACTTAATACTACTAGAAGAAAACATATGGGAAAAATCTTATTGCCATGGGTCTGGGCAATGATTTTTTGGATATGACCCCAAAAACACAGGCAAGGAAAGCAAAAATAGACAAATGCGATGTATCCAACTAAAAAGCTTCTGTAGAGCAAAGGAAACAGTCCACAGAGTGAAGAGATAACCTATGGGATAGGAGAAAATATTTGTAAGTCATGCATCTGATAAGGGACTGATAACCAAAATATATAAGGAACTCAACGCAAGAAAATAATCTGTTTTAAAAATAGGCAAAGGACCTCACTACACATTTTTCAAAAGAAAACATGCAAATGGCCAACAGATACATGAAAAAAAAAGTGTTCACCATCACTAATCATCAGGGAAATCCAAATCAAAATTGCAGTGAAGTATCATCTCACACCTGTTAGAATGGCTATTACCAAAAAGATAAAATAAGTGTGGGGGAGAGGGGATGTGGAGAAAAGGAAGCACTCGTACAGTGTCGGTGGGACTGTAAATTGGCACAGCCATTATGGAAAACGGTATAGAGGTTCTTCAAAATACTAAAAGTAGAATTCCCATATGACTCAGCAATCCCGCTTGTGGGTACATATCCAAAAGAGATGAAATCAGTGTGTCTAAGAGATAGCTTCACTTCCATGTTCACTGCAGCATGTTCACAATAGCCGAGATATGGAATCAGCCTAAATGTTCATCCATGGATGAATGGATAAAGAATATGTGAAGTACATATATGTGTGTGTGTATGTGAATATTATTCCACCTTAGAAAAACCGAGGAAATCCTATCATGGATGAAGATGGAGGATATCACGCTAAGTGAAAAAAAGCCAGGCACAGAAAGACAAATAGCACATGATAGTACTTACACGTGGCACATAAAAATACTAACCTCCTGGGAGCAGAGAGTAGAATGGTGGTTACCAAGGGTTGAGGGTTCCGGGATGCGCAGGAAATGGGGAGATGTTGGCCAAAGAGTACAACGTTTTAGTTATGCAGGATGAATGAGCTCTGGAAATCTAATGCACAGCATGGTGACTGTAGTTAATAATAATGCACTGTACTTGAAAATTGCTAGGAGGGTAGATCTTAATGGTCTCAACACACACAAATGAGATACCTATGTGAGGCAATGGATATGTTTATTCACTTGATTGTTTCATAGTGTATACATATATCAAAACACTGGGTTGTATATTGTAAATATATACAATTTTTATTTGTCAATTATACCTCAATAGAGCTGGAACAAAAAATAAAGAGGAAAACACTGCTAGAGATAGTGAGCTCTGAGCAAAGCCCTGTGAGGGGCTAGTCACATCCTTCCAGTGAGTACCACTGGGTAAAAAATTGTGTTACGCTGAGTCCTATTTTGCTGCCCCTACCGTCTCTCTCCATATGCCCAATCTTTTGTTCTGGGATCAACTACCTGTAAATGACATTGTCAGGCTCTAATCACAATCATGCTTCTTTTTTTGAGAGTTGGGTCTCATTCTGTCACCCAGGCTGCAGTGCAGTGGCGTAGTCATGGCTCACTGCAGCCTCCAACTCCTGGGCTCAGGCAATACTTCTGTCTCAGCCTCCCAAGTAGCCAGGACTACACGCATGCACCACCACAGCTGGTTAGTTTTTTAATTTTTGTAGAGACGGGATCTTTCTATGTTGCTCAGGCTGGTCTTGAACTCCTGGGCTCAAGCAACGCTCCTGCCTTGGCCTCCCAAAGTGCTGGGATTACAGGTGTGAGCCACTGTGCCTGGCCCTTTTTTCTATTATTTTTATTTCAATCAAACTGATCCATAGAGACTTCATCATTTTCCCTCCACCCCACTTGCAGCCAGGCTCAAAGTTCTGAGATCAGTCTGTCTGTGCAACCCAACCATGGGATGATACTGTGGCCTGATTAGTTGGAACACAAGTGTGTGGGTTGTGGAAACCATTTGACAATTACATTTGTGCATGTTTGTTATTACCCCTGCTTTTTTTTTTTTTTTTTTTTTTGGTGTCAGTACTGTTTTCAACATAATTCATGTTAGCTGGGCCTCCTCATTCCTATAGATAAGACTGCCATGAGCCACCACCCCTGGCTCTGAGAAGGTGAGACTCTTCCATTGGATTTCTGCCAGTTGGGGGACAGGGGACTTGTGTGCCCATGGTTCCTTCCACCTCAGGTCCTACAACAACCTAGACCTAAGCACAAAACTCAGCCCCAGCACTGGCTGTCCAGAGGGAACCCACTTAGCAAAACAAGGTGAGGATCTCCGTAGCGCTCAGTGAAGTGGTGAGTCCTGCAGTGTGGGGGAGGTGACACTTGCCCGCTGCCTCCATTTAGGGTCAAGAGAAACTTCTCTACTTTTTTCATACATAACCAGTTAAGAGAGGATCTTTTGTGGCTTACATATGCCCACGGGAAGCTTCACCCTTCACCCCACATGGCTCAGCCAGAAGCAAATTACAGGGTGCTTTGTCCTAAAGAAATGACAATGAATAAAAAAGTCTCCATTTTTTTTTAAACATCAAGAAATATGTCCCTGTATGAGTTGGCTAGGGCTACTGTAACCAAATACCACAGACCGGGTGTTTTAAACAACAGAAGTTTATTGTCTCATAGTACTGGAGGCTGGAAGCTAAGATCAGGGTGTCAGGAGGTACCTTCTGAGCCCTCCTCCCTTGGCTTGTAGCCGGCTGTCTTCCTGTTCACACTGCATCCTCCCAGCATGTGTGTTCATCTCCAAATTTCTCCTTTGCATAAGAATAGTAGTCATATTGCATTAGGCCCACCCTGATGACCTCACTCTACCTTGATTATCTCTGTAAAGACCCCGTCTCCAAGTCAGGTTGTGTTCTGAGGTACCGGGGTTAGAAATTCAATGTATAAATTTTGGGAGAGAACACAATTCAACCCATAACAGTCCTACTACCGAGTTCAGCAAAATTCTGCATATGAAATGACTCAAATTTCAATGAAGAAAAAAGTTGAAAGCATGTACACATCTCTGGTGGTCTTTATGCAAACGAGGGTTACATTCTGAAGGCAAATCCCTGTCTCGGGCAGTAATGGGCAGCGGTGTATCTCTGGATCAGGTGGCAGGTAGACACTGTGGTCCATGAAGGTCTTACCCCGACCACGAGTACGGGTGCTTCGCCAGAGTATCTGGGAGGCTGGAATGTCAACTTTCAGTTTCGGAGTTATTATTGTTGCACAAATGATTAAAAGCTGGCTCTTCCAAGTTTGAGTAATTAACACCTTTAGTGATTCTCTCTGAAGGGATATCAGCTTGACTGAACATGATGGACTTTTAATTAGCTCTTATTGTTGGCAACACAGGACTTCCCCATTAGTGTGGGCTTATAGAGAGGTGTTCCATTATGTTGCTAAATATGCTGTCACCTTGCTGATCCATGGCAAATCCACACTCTCGCTTTGCCACGTAGAGAGTGAAAATAACTCCAGATGGCTCAGAGAAGTAATCCCGATGTAGACTGAGTTTGTACCATAGAGACAGTGAGGCCAGGGAATGTGTTTGCTCATTTGGCACCACCTGGCAAAGCTGGTGTCATTTCTGGGTGGCAGTTACACCGGGATTACAGAGACACAGGCCAGTGTGAAGGAAAAGGAAGCTTGTATTTGGTGTATGGGGGTGAAGAACACACTCAATTATAATAGCAATGAAAGATATATTATTAGCTATCTTTCACAAAGGAAAAAACTCAGCCTCAGAGAAGTTAAGAGATTTGCTGGAGGTCACATACTTTTAAGCAACTGAGCCCGGATTTAGATTCTGTTTCGATGCCCCAAAATTCTTTTGACCATTCAATACAAGTCCAGCCCTCTAGGGGCCGTCGGTTCTGTTTCCCCTGGTTTTTCTTTTGAGAATCACTGACTGTTCCTTCACTCTGGGGTCATTTGGCGCAAGTGCGACTGATCTCACGTCTTCCACTACCAGGTTGGACACGCGACCCTGCCTGGCCCATCAGAGTGGTGATGGGTGCTTCAGGTGGGCATGTGACTCAGTCCTGGCCAGTGTGTGCTGACAGAGGGGCCCTCTTCCCACGAAGAAGTGGGAGCTGCCCATGGCCATCCTCGCTCAAGCATGGGAAGAGCCTGCCTGAAAATGAAGGAATTATGACAGGAAATAGTCATGGCCAAAGTCAGGGTTAACCCTGGGCTTGTCAGTTAAAAGAGCCAGTAAGTTTTATTTTTTGCTCAAGTTTGCTTGAATTGAATTTTTTTGTATTTATGTTCAAAAGAGTAGAGATTAATTCAAGTCTTTAGTTTAAAGTGTCCAAAGTACATGATTGGATGGTGCCAGAGGGACCAATCTGGTGGACAGGGAACACCAAAGGCAGGCAGTGCTCAAACTGAAGTAGGCATCGGTGCTCATGTGATCTCTTGGGGTCTGTATCGTGGTCGGGAGATGCTGGCAGGCAAATGAGGCTGCTAATGAGCGGGGGAGGGGCAAAATGGACCCCAGCCTCACTCTAACTGGTGTGTCTGATTTTGTGAGCTGGGTTAAAAACAGGGTTGTGGCTCTGATAGTTAAATCAGGCAGCTCCGTGTCACTTCCTGCCATCACAAGAATGCCTTCCCCCCGTAGAATTCTAACACCCTCTCAATCAATACATTTAAGAATTCCTGGGATGTCATTTAATTCAAGGGTTCAGCAGTACCAGTTGTTCCAATAGCCTTAAACAGAAAAAAAAAACTGGAAAGTTTTAACGTGCAAGTGAAGTCCATGTATGTTTATTGATACAATTAATATGTTTGGTCACAGCTCTAATTATTTAATTAATTTATTTATAAGATAAATATATGAAAAGTTTTAATGTATGGTCCCTGCTTTTTTGTTTGATTTTTTATTTCTTTTGATATTTAAGAAGATCTGTATCTTTGTTTTAGCGATTACGTTTGTATTATTATCTTCACATAATGTCTAGACTTACCTTTTTCCTTTAGACAATGTCCATCGCTCCCTGCCCTGAGTAATATGTTACTAGGTTGCAATGCCGCCCTCTCCCCTCCCTCTCTCCTTCTCCACCCACTCTCAGTCCACGGCCTGATTTCTCCATTCCTAAGTAGACTTAATCTTTGGTTATTTGGTCTGTCACCTTGACATGATATTCTTTGATTCTCACCCATTACCTTTAAGGCCCACAATGAGCTTATTCTATCTCCCTCCGTCTTACCCTCCTTCCTCTCATTTGAAAGGTGTGTTCTTTCCTGTTACGTCAGAGTATTTAACATCTGCAGACCAGTCCCCTCTTCCACTCCGCTGTGCTCGTCCATCCTACCACTGCAGTTCAATGCTTCCCGTCGGTAATCCGCCTGTTAATGAAAGTTCGCTATCTTGCAGATTCTTTAGGAAGAGTTCAAGGGTACAATTGCGCCTGCGTTTGTGCATGTTCAAAACTGTATTTCTTTGGCCTTGATACTTGAAGGACAGCTTGGCAGCATTCCACTGCATTCGGCTCACTCTTTCCTCCTCCGTGTCTTACAGACCTTACAGAGGTTCTCCTGAGCCTTCTTGCTTCAAAGGCTGCTCTTGAGAAAGCTAATACCAACCTGATTTTTTTTACTTTGAAAGATCCTTTGGTTTCTTCTTCTTCTTTTTCTTTTCTTCTTCTTTCTTCCTCTTCTGTATGGAGGCCCAGAGAATATTTTTTCTTTATATTTAAAGCATAATCATTTCATCGGGATATGTTTTGGAGTTAGTCTCTCTGGGTCAGTTTCTCCCCCAACTTCATAGTGTATCCTTTTAATATATAGATGCAGATGGTTTCCTTGTATTAAATTTTTAAATACTAGTTATGTTCCAGTGTTTCAATTTTCTTTTGCAATTCTAGTTATTCATATGTTGAGACTTCTTTGCACATCTTCTATATCTGTAACTTTCTCTCTGATCGTTTTATCTATATTTCTTTTTCAATGTCTCAGTTTTTCTCATTTGTATATTCTAGGTCCCTTCAGAATTTTTAGTCATACTTATTCTCCCTACTGTACCTGAAATTTAATCTTTTATTTCTGAAATGATTTTGTCTTTTCCTTTCATTTGTTTTGAAATCTGTTTCCTTTTGACATTTTTCTATGAGTTTGCTATATTTCTGTTCAGTGGCATCCTTCTATGTCTGCAATTGTTTATGGAATTATTTTTAATTTGGTTAGAATATAATGCTGCAGTGTTCCTCTGCTTTTTCATGAGATTTTTCTGTTGTCTTCTTGCCTATGGAAAAGTTTTTATTCTCATTTTCTGTCATTTTTTTATAAAATCTTTGAAATTTTATTCTTTTTTTCATATTTGAGTGTGTTGGATTTTTCTGAACTAGTTATTAACAGTGATTCCAATGACAGGCGGGGCAGAGGAAGAGGAGTTTGGGTGCCTTTTCCAGTTTCTCAGTTCTAAGATTCCCTCTCCTATTCCTACAGGGAAGGGCAGTTTCTTTAATATACGGCACCTCGGTGTTGAGAACTAGTTTCTTCTGAACTTTTCATTCTCTTTTGTACAGAAGTAGGGTGACCAACCTTCCTGAGTGGTCTGGGACTGAGGGGTTTTCCAGGATGTGGAATTTTAAATGAACCCTGAGAAAGTCCTAGGCAAGATGAGATGAGCCAGCCACCTTAGGCTCAGAAGGGCTCTACCAGCTACTTCCTTTATTAGGCTTCTGGCACCAAGGCACTCCACCTTCTTCCCCCAAACCAGTGTGTTGCCCAGTGTGTCCCTCCCATCCCATGTTGCTCTCCTACCACATTTCAAACTTGCACTCAGTGATTTCCTCTAAAGAGGCTCTGTCCTTCTGGGTAAACCTTGGTGACATGTTCTTTATACTCTGTTCTTCATCCAGCCCCCATGATTCTCCCTGCACTGAGGTTGACTTCAGCTGTTATCAACTCAAATAAGTATTTCTTGACTCTTGTGTAAATTGGAGTTTATAATCTTCTCTGCCTCCTAATTAAGCTGCAGTTGTAGTTGTAGACTACGGATGTTTCGTTTTCTCTTCTAGTTGGTCTCTGGAATTTTAGGAGATGCAGGAAGATTAAAATCTAGGGAAGTCACAATTATCCTCCAGGAACTCAGATACCGAGAAAGCTGGAAAATTGTATCAATCTACTGATGGGTCTCTCACTTGCTGCCTTCAGGGCCATTTCTGCCATGCCACTGCCATCGAGCTTTGGGGAGCCCAAGCACCCTGCCCCGCCAGTCAATCCTGCAATTACTCTTGGGCGGGTGGGCTCAGGCATCTTGTCCACCAGGCATCTTGTCATTCCCAGAAAATATGTTAAGTACTTTTATGTCTCCATGCCTTTGCTTATGCTGTTACTTCTGCCTCAAATATCCTCTGCCTACTTCTTCATCTGGAAAAGTTCTACGCATACTTCAAATTCAGCTCGAATCTCATCCTTCCATTTGAAGCTTCTCCAACTCTTTCCTCCCATCATCACCAGCGTATTCTGCTGTGTTAATGCATCTCCCGTCTGCTGTGCTACAGGATTGCTTGGCCGAAGTCCTCATGTTGTGGTGCTTGTTCTGTTGGATGCAGCGTGCATGCTCTCTCTTACTAGACTGAGTTCTTCAAGGTCAGAGAACGTGCTGGATCCTTCTTTGTGTCCTAAGCATCCAGCACAGTGCTTGGCATATCGTAAGTGCTATCAAACCTTTATTGACTGAATAAGTAAATAAAACATCTTTTGCCAAGGTTGCATTGAAGACAGCTCTGCGGTGCAGACAGCAATCGTGCAGGGCTCCTCTCGCCATTCACAAAGGCACAGCTGACGTTGCAGACTCAGGCCTCTCTTAGGAAGCGCTGGGCTCTTTTATTCTGCTTCATTATTATTTTTTTTTAAAGAAAACAATATGATGCTTCCTTAGTGCTCCCACAGCACACCAATCAGCATACTAATCACCCTGAAGTGCCATCTGAATCTGCCAATTTCATAAATTTGCATATTTTCCGAACAGTTCTTCCTTCCCCTCCCCCCTTTCATTAGCTATTCTTGGAAGAGCTGCGCTCCCTCCATATTGCTCAAACTGACTTGATTTTTATTTCGCTTTGTAAAGACAGATTTGTGAGATGATGAATTAGTCATTGCCAATTTCATGCATTTACGCTCTGTGCGTTTACACCTTATATTTATTCAGCCCCATTCTCCCTTTCTGGCTCCAGATGGTGTGGCGATACAGCCTCGGGTGGAGAAGGCGGAAAACTCATTCTCCCTCCCTCTCTCCTCCCACGATTTCAGCTCCAGTTCGACAGTGCCAGGTTTGAATGGTGCATCACCCTCTGACAAACATGGCTTTTTCTGCAGATTTCGCTGCCGCTTAGGAACGGGAGATGTGAGCAAGACAACGGGGACCATCTGACATGGGCTCCTGTGGCTCCAGCCCCTGTCCTCCAAATAAAACCACAGTGGGACCATATTTTGATATATTCACAGATATCCTTTTTCTAACTAACGGCTTCATCCACTCAGGCAGCAGGCCCCTGGCATTTCGAGAGAACGCTGACACAATGGAGCTACCGAACAAAAGAGCCGAATCTTTAAATTTGCGAAAGTCCTGGTGGTCGATAAACAAGATTTGGAAGAACATGTGATCAGGCCAAATCCGCATTTTCTTGCTTTTTTATGCCCCAAATGGGCTTCCAGATAAATATGTGAAAGAAGGAAGAGTGTGGGTAGAAGTAAGTCAGAGACAAAGAATTAGGTGATCTTTGAGAGGAGCACCCTGTACCTGCCCATCCCCCAAAGCTTAGCCCCAGGCCAGAACAGACCATAGGGCATGGAAATCCCTGGTGACTGTCGGGTGGTATCTGAGGCTGGACAAGATCTGGTCCTTGCTTTCTGAATGGGGCCGAGGGAGGTGGCAAGTTTGTTTTGCTACTAGCCCCCAGGTTCATTCAAGTGGAAATGGTGACGTGTCACATCTAGGAGCACCAGAGACAAGCCCTCAGCATCTGTGATTAGAAATTTTCCTATTCCCATGAGAAGGAAGCAGGAACAGCTAAGGGGGTGGAATGTGGTGAAGATGGGGAGTCAGCAGTGAGTGAACACACCATGGGGGTGCGCAGGGTGGATGACCAAGGATGACTGGGAGTGGCAAACACTGGGCAAATGTCAGCAAGAACATAGGACAGCCCGTGAGCAGATGGCCCTCTCTCCATGATGCCATGGCCCTACATTAGCTCCCCAGAACTTAAACACAGTGGGGGCTGGGGAAGCAAGGAACCCCAACTTGGCTGAAGAGACCCTTGATTGAGTGAGATGATCTGGAATCTCAGTCCAGACCCAGAATGGACTGTAGACTGGAGGCTGGAGGTAGACATTGAGGCTTAACTGTAGGGCAGATAGAAGTGGTTCATTTCCTGCACATCTGTGTTTGGACCTGGAATTTATAAACTCTATATGCTTTATTGATCAAAAGCACATGAATTCATTTCAAAGTTCCTATGACTCCTGGACTCCTCGGGGAATGTGCAGAGATCATTCAGGGCAACCACATCTTTTGTGAATCTGGCAATTCTGTGCTCTGTCCCTGCCAGTACCCCACAGCCACTAAGAAGTGGAGCTAAATCTCCTTAGCTGCAAGTTTTCCAAGACCTCCCAAATCCATCAATCTTCTCAGAAAAGCTGGCCACATTTCTCAACATAGGTGTCCAACTAAAACCATTTCACAGGGATGTTTGGAGGGATGCGTGTGTGTGTAAGTTTATGCAGGATATGGCAGGATAGAAAGACATCTGGGAGCAAAGGGTCTTCAGCTTGCTGAGATGGTGGAGTCCCTGCAGCTCCGGGGCTCTTCACAGAGCACCGTGAAGAAAAGGACAGCTGGACCAGGAGTGATACTACTGACCAGTTATTTAAAGTTGTTTGTAAGCCTTAAATATAGTCACATTTTCAGGCTACGAAACATAACGAATTATAAAAGGAGTGTTCAAATTAAGCCCAGTTGTCTTTCCCAAGTTTTCTCATTAATTTCATCTGCCCTGTTTGCCTCCCAGATGCCACCTATGCACAAGCCCAGTGAAAACTGGCATGGAAGCGACGAAGAAAATGTATGGGAAAAGCACCAGCCATTGTTTTCAACTGTTCTGCAAAATGAGGGTGGGGTAGGGGAGGGGAAACTAGATTATTTGATTTTAGAAGCACTTTTGTTTTCTTTGGTAAATGCCCATTGAACACAAACTTGAAGCTGAGAACTCGAGTTGGCGCTGGGGAACCAAGACGACCAAGGGTGGTCTCCGTCCTGAAGCACTGAAGGGCCATGGAGTGAAGACTCCAGGGACCAGGGCTCCCCCACCCTACATGGATATGGTCTTGCCTGTCTGGGGACCCTATGGCTGTTGTGGGTAGCAGATGACCTGAGAAACAGAGGTAATGTAGTGGTAGCACACAAGGAGGCCAGAGGGAGGCATGGATGGAATGTCATTTGACAGCCACCACTCCCACAACTTATGCAGTGGGAAGACTCCTTAACTGTATGGACATAAACGAAATCCTGGAACTTGGTTGTTCTTACCAAGGTCTAGATGTCATATAACCACACCACTTAGGTCAGAAGGTCTCAACTTGCAATGAGGGAAAGTTAGAATAATTGTGGTCGGCCCACAGTCAATTATCAGCCAAACTGAACTTCTCCTACCTAACTTCTGCAAAGCCCTTTTGAAAGGCAGTTCCTTGTTGAGGCTGCATCCAGGCAGGAGCGGGGGGGGTGGGGCATCTCATGTGGCTGTCATAATACTAGCTTTCCACAGTGCTGACCCAGGCCAGGAGGACTTCCTGATGGTGGGGCAGGTCTCCGTGGACTTAGCTCAGCATCCCTACCACGAGAGCCCCTGGTATTGGGGTCAGGGCGTCAGGATGAGACCAGCAAGAAAGGAAGCTGGGTGTGAATGTCTCATCACAAATGCACGTGGGGAAGGAGAGCCATTTGTTCCCCATTTCTGAGCACAGGAATAGGATGTGGAAAGAGAAGTTTGAGATAACTTCCAGCAGCAACAAGCTGAAGAGTTTATGAAACAGTGAATGCTACAACTCACACCTTCCTTCTGCCTGGAAAAGTGCACACAAACCTGATTCTTGAGGTAGGCTGTCAGAGGCACTGACTGCTCCCTTCGAGTGAGTAAAAGCTCAGCACTCACAAGAGATGCTTATGCAGAATCTCTGCTCCTCTATTACCAACCAGAGGGTCTTGGATAGTCACTTCATCACTCTGAACCTCCATTTGCTGAAAAAAGAATCTACTCTAGCACATTTAAATGGTTTAGAGCATCTACAAGAGGGCTGCAGAAACAATTTCTAGATTCAATTTCCAAAACACACTGTTGAAACGGGGCTGCCCAAGAAGCTGCTGCCTCTGCCTGAGTAAGGAAACAATAGAATCAGAAAGATCCTTTCCAGATTGGGACCCCACTATGCCCAGCTCCAGAATCGCATTGCCTCGGCCACAGTGCATGCCTGCAAGACAATGCCCTTAACCCCCTCTAGCTCAGCAGCAGACACTACAAGCCATGACTACAGCTGCCACAGAACAGCCACTCACCTCCACCCTGTGGCTGCCAGACAAAATAGCAGTGGCCAAGTGCAGCCCCTGCTCACCGGACTCCATGTCTGATTTCAAATCTTGTCACTGCTTGGATGAAGGTGATTACATCAGAAATGGCAAGGGCATCTGGGAATCGCTATCCTTAGCGGCCCATCCTCTGCAGGTGGACTAGAGGGCAGTTGGAATGGATGTTGAGAACAAACTCACGGTCTCTGCCACCAGACTGCTTCTCAGGGAGGCACGGAGATAGTTCAGGGGCATGATGCAGACAGTGCCTGGAATGGGATAGGTTTGCAGCCAGCAGCAGTCCCCTTCTATCTCCCCTGTGAGGAATCTCATAAAATTCGTTCTGAAGGCAGTCAAGGATGGCTTGACCTATATCATGGGAGTGACCAGATGACTGAGTTGCCAAAAGGTGAAACAGGTTCTGTTTAGGTAATGAACAGCCATCACAAAGCCCTCACATTTTGAATATTTATTTTATGGTGAAGATAGTAATCTCTAAGTCCTTGCCAAGAAGATCAAATGTAAAATAAGCCACAGGCCTTGGTACACTGGCATCCCTGAGAGGTGATAAGAGATAGGAGAGAGAGGAGAGAGAAGGGGGTAGCAGGAGAGAGAGTGAGACAGAGACAGAGAGATAGAGACAGCCCTACAGTATTAATAAACACATAATCTCAAAGAAAGTTTCCTAAAAGCAAGAAATTGTACAGGACATTAATTCTTTATACCATAACACACATTTTGTCATTTTATCTTTATTTCCTTCAATTAAAAATATTGGTTGGGCTCCTACCAGAGCTGGGCGCTGTGCAGGATTCAGTAGACACAGTGGGGTGGAGGCAGAACTGTCGTTGGCAGTGTGGCCATCTCTTCCCCATGCCTATGGTTGAATCCAGGCTCCCCAGAGCTCCCCTCCTTGTGTGTGATATGGTTGACCAGAAGCAGCAAAATCCCAGGTGTTTGTGCTTTGAAAATGTTGGTTTCCATTCCCTGAGAGACCCATCCGAGGCTGATAACCGAGATCCCACAGGTGTGAAGATATGACTTGGCTTATTTATTCAGAGGTTAATCTCTGCCCTCAAGGAACTCACAGTCTGCTAGAGGGCCAGAGAGTCGAAGAGGAGCAATAGAAATGCAGGGTGGTGTTTCCTGTAGCAGAAGATTCAATTTGTTTGGTCTAGTGGGAGATATAAAAATCTCTTAAATGGGTTTATGCTTAAGCCGAGTTCTAAGAATGACTAGGAGTTGGCCAACCAAGAAAGATAAGCAGGAAGGGTGTTTCCCGCACAAAGCACGGTAATAGTATTTGCAAAGGCTGAGAGTCATGAGGCAATAAGGTGAGCTGAGGTGGCAAAGACCAGTCAGGAAAGTGTGGAAGTCCCTGTGCCACTCTCCCACCAAAGACCCCTCCACAGGCAAAGTGAGAATTGCCTGGGAGGACCCTTCATAGAACCTCCTAGAGGCAGCAAGAGCCTGGGTGACTAAGTACTTCTGCACTGGAGCTTGGTTTAACTTTAATCCAGTTGAATGCCAGAAAGTTCACTTGGCATGTCCTCTGTGCCTAGACCCAGGTGGCCGGAGAATACAGAAAGCCAAAGGCATGGTCCCAGCCCTGAGGTTGCTCTCTGTGACAGTTAATTTCAGGTGTCAACTTGACTGGATTAAGGGATGCCCATATTGCTGGTAAAGCATCATTTCGGGGTATGTCTGTGTGGGTATTTCCAGAAGAGATTGGCATTTAAATCCATGGAGTAAGGAAGGCCCATCCTCACTCAATGGGTGGGTACCATTCAGTACGCTGAGGGAAAGCTAGAACAAAAAGGACGAGGAACGGAGAATTTTCCTCTCTGTCCTGAAGCTGGGACACCTTCTTCTTCCACCGTTGCGTGTCAGATCCCCAAGTTCTCCAGCCTTCGGACTCTGAGAATTGCATCAGCAGCGCCCCAGTTTCTCAGGCCTTCAGGCTCAGCTGGGCGTTGCCCATTGGCTGCTCTGGTTCTCAGGGCTGGGAACTTGGCCTGAGCCGTGCTACGGCTTCCCTGGATCTCTGGCTTGCAGACGGCATATGGTGGGACTTCTCAGCCCCCGTGGTCACGTGAGCCAATTCCCCCAACAAATTCCCTCTCGTGTGTCCCTCACTATACATATGTGCATCCCACTGGGTCTGTCTCTCTGGAGAACCTTGAGTGATGCATTCCTAGTGTGGCAGGAGAAACAAGGAAATAAATGGGCCAGTGCAAGTGAAGCACGAGGCACAGAGCCAGGCTGCGACCCACAGTCTGACAAGCAGTCCAGAGGCACAGAATTGCCCCTGAGGAGCAGTTAGGACCCACAGCTGTATTTTATTTGGCCCACGACATGTTCACATTTTAAAAATGTAATTGCCAATATTTTAAAAATAGACCTAAGAAAAAAATGCAGATTCCTGAACTCTTTTGAAAAATCCAGGAGTTGTATGCACAGTGGCCCAGCTTCTACCACGACCCACATGTTTTCCTGGAGCTATGTAGCAGGGGGCCCCCAGAAGGGTGCTTTCTCTCCATTCCACCTCATCCACTTTCCTCATTGCATCAGCAGTGCGGCCCCGAAGTCACCTGCATTTGAGGTCCCTGACGCATGCAGACCCCCAGCCTAGGGCTCAACACACCACCCCTGGGGACTCGGATCACAGTAACAACAGTGATCCTTCTTGTCCCTCTTTGCTCTCACTGCTTGTCCGCTGTGTTGGGCCCCAACAGCTCTGACTACCTTCTTGTGCTCTGGAAAATCTGACAAATGCTCGGGTTTTCACTTAAGTGTCAAAGATATAAGTAAAGTGTCTAAGAAGAACCCAACCTGCAGAGAAGCCCTCAGACAAGCCCTCAGCAGCTCATGTCCAATTTGCTGCAGAGGGAGGGAATATAGGGAAGACGTCACTGTGGGTACAACATGCATTTGTCCCAGGTAGACCCCAGCAAGGGAGTCACAGCCTGGAGGTGACAGCTGCAAGCAAAACAGAGGGTAGCAGCAGAGACCCATACTTCACTTTGCAACGAGCCGAGCCCAGCTCCAGCCAGGCCGAGGTCTAATTTGTTGCAAATGAGTGCATTTATGACAGAGCCAAATGCGGATGCTTTCTTGGGTCTCATCTATGTAGACACCTGTTTTCTTCCATCTTCCTCTTCTAATCAGCATCCCTGGGGAGCAGCTGAGCAATTATGGCTCCACTACAGCACTGGGGACTCTTATTCCTCCTTAGCCTGACTCTTTCTCTCCATCTGGGCTTATGTCTGTATCCACAAAGCACTTCCAACAGCTGCTTCACCACTGTTTTATGAACAACATCACTGGTTAGTGCAGCATTCCCTTAAGTGGTGTGCAGAATAATTTTAGGGAGTACATGGATGAGCATTTTCATACTTGAACTTAGTTTAGTTTGTGTGTTATGGACCCAACAGTGTGCACTCAAAATTTATACGTTGAAGCCCTAACCCCCAGCGTAACTGTTTGGGAGCTAGGACATTTAAGGAAATATTAATAATTACAGTTAAATGAGATTTTAAGGGTGGGGCTCTAATCCAATAGGACCGGTGTCTTCATAAGAGGAGGAAGAGACCCTGGGAGTAGGTGCTCAGAAAAAATGCCATGTGAGCTCATAGCGAGAAGGTGGCCATCTGCAAGCCAAGGAGAGAGGCCTCACCAAAAGCCAACCCTGCCGGCACCTTGATCTTGGACTTCAGCCTCCAGAACTACCAGACAATCTATTTCTGTTGTTTAATCCAGCCAGTCTGTGGTGTTTTGTTATGGTGGCCCCAGCAAACTAATGCAATGTGTACCAGGAAAAAATAGATAATTAGCACCTCAAAATGCAATCTCACAGGTTATACTGATCAGGCTTAAGTTTTTGAGTTTAAGAAAAATATTAAACAAAACAGAGTACATGAAACTGCAAGAAATGATGAAAATTATAAAGATATCCAAATAGTTGAAGATTAGGCAACACTGGTCAAGTGGAAAAGTGGCATTGGAATAAGGCTGTCCTGAATTTGAATTCCAGCTTTGCCCCTCCTTATCTATGGGAGTTTTGGAAAGTTAACCTCTCTGAAGTCAGGTCTCTGTGGTCAAAAACAGGCAATAGGACTTTGTGTTTTAATTTTCTTTTTAATGTGTCTGTGAGCTCCAGGGGCTGTGAGCAGCTCTGAGGCCCGTGCCTTGTTGATATTCTTCCATGTCCCCTACGTCCAGCCCAGGACCTGCCACTGGCAGGAGGGAGACATAAAAATTTCTTAAATGGGGTTATGCTTAAGCAGGTAGGAGGGGGAACAACTAGATGTGTCCCTTTGGGAGAGTCATTCAATCTCTTTCAAATTCTGACTTCTCAGCTCTGAGGTGGAGACAATAACATCTACCTGAGCAGCCTTGTTTGGAGAATTAAATGGGGTAATCCCTGTGAAAGCTCTTAGCACGCACCTGGCATATTTTAAGAGCTAAACAAAGTATTATCATTATTCTTAGTTCTTAGTAAATGCTAGTGGAATAAAGAGTGAGTGAATCTTTAGTCAAATGGTTGGATGTCTAGTTGGTGGATGAGTAGGTGGATGGGTCGATTTTTTCATCAATGAATATATGTATGTATTTGTAAGTGAATAAGTTGATTGACACATTAGTAGGCAAATGGATGGTTGGATGGATGGATGGATAAACTTTTTGAATGAGTAGTCGTTACATAGGATGGGAGGGTGGATGGATGAATGGATGGACTGTGGCTGATCCATCTGAACTATCATTGCTTCTTTGCATAGCTGAGGCCTCCAGCTTCCAAGGTAATGATCAGAACATTAAAAACAGACAGTGAGGGCGGCCTTAGGAATAAGAGTTTTAGATGACAGTTAAGTAGCATTTGGAGACTATGCTTCCTTTTAAATGGAAAGCATGATCATGGATTCACTGACAGTCTTCTTAAAGCTACAGAAGTAAGAGCATTGTTTTGGGTCAAGAACATCAGCATTTTCAGTGTTCCTCGCCATTTAACTTTTCCCTCTCAGAAGTATATTTGCTTCTAATCTGATAAGCAGAAACTCCTTAAGCAGCAATCAGACTTGGCCCGCAGGTACAGCATTATTTGCAGATAGGCCCTGGGTAATCTTTCATAACTCTTTAATTACCAAGTACCACCCCAGAGATCACAAGCCTTTCTGTGGAGTCTCGCTGGCAAAATGCCAAAAGAGAATTTGCCCCAGGAATTTCATCTGAGGCTCTGGTTTCTTTTATGTGATCCAGGGATGGTCTCATTTAAAAAAAAATGTGCTCCCTTAGACATACACACTTGTTCTCTCTCCTCTTCCTCCTTTTTTCCCCTTGCTTCAGTGACTACCTGTAAGCACAACTCAAGAATTCCACGGGAGCACTACTGCTCAGCAGGATACAGCTTCCCGCCACCCACATGTCTGCAGTGCCCGGCTTCGTGTGGGGACTCCCGCTCCTCCACCTCTCTGCGCCTCCGTGGCTGCTAGGGGCTGGGCAGACTCTACCCAGAGACGGGACTCGGAGGCAGCAGACTCAGCTCCCAGTTCTGCTCTGCTTCTTACTGTCCGGGAGGCCTCGGGCTGGTAACTCGTCTGAATCACTGTTTCCGTGTCTCCAAAATGACACAAATAAACTCTCTTCTCACAAGCATGCTTTAAAATGAAATGATGTAAACATCGCATACCTCTTTGCTCGTGTCAGGAACTTACAAAAATGTTGAACTGAGATTCAGGAACCTGGCAGGCCACAGATGGAAAACTCAGAGGGTTTCCAGAGGCGGGGCTGGTGCAGAAGCTGTTTACAGAGGTGCCGACAGGGTTCACAGGACCCACGGGCAGATCCCACTCCTCTAATCTGTAGCCTCCTAGGCCCGAAGGGGCCCGGGAAGGGAACTATGTTCCAGGCCTGGAGACAACTCTGTGAGGTCAGTGCCATTAGTGTTCTTGTTTTATAGATAAGGAACCTGTAGCAGGTACAGACCCGTCACATCTCCCTGGTTCCCTTTTGTGTCCAGCCACCGCTCAGAGTGCTCCTCCCCCCACAAAAGAATGCAGGGCCCAATTTGGGGTGGGCAGGGTGTTCCCTGGTCCCCTTGCACTGCAGACAGGTGGATATGATAATTATGCTTTATGCAGCTATCCCCAAGTCACGGCGGCCACAACCCCGTAGGGCAGTCAAATATCTTGGGGCTTCAAGCCAGCTCTGATTCAAAATTTTGCCAAGTACCCAAACTTCACAAAAGCATCAGCATTTTGGCTCACACATACGCTATTGTGCTGGCACCGCAGGGTCTCAGCCCAGAAAGTCTTTCTTCTTCGCGAAAGCTGCAGCCCTGAGATGTTCACAGAGACCCAGCGAGGACAAGACAGCTCCTAAAGGCATTTTCTGTTTCTTCTTTGTAATATCTATTTTTTAACCAGCGATAGTATACAACTTCCTTTTTACCTGGCTTTAAAGAGCTATTTCTGTTCCTTAAATAACCAACATGTGCTAATTGGTAACTCATAAAGAAAATGAAATCGGGTGAAATTAGGCAGAGTGAATTATTCATGGCTGTGTTTTCTGCCATCATCTTCCACTGGTGTCTCCCTTTAGAAAGAAACTTAATAATGAGAGAGTGAAAAATCTCTCTCTCGTCCCTTGTTCTCAATAGAAGCCCATTTACTGTCGTGGCTGAACTATGCCATGGCAGAAAACAAAATAATGATTAGATAATTACAGTCATAATTGTAGCCAGTGGGGTTTGGTTCCGTTTTGTTTGTGTTTGTGAAAAGGAAAAAAAAGATGGTAATACTTCGCCCGGCCTCCCATTCTTGGTTTGTTTAACAGTTGCACATCGAGAATCCTACTGTGTGGTGATGCCCGGCTCCTTGGCAGGACTCCCAGCCTCACCCCAGCTGGGCTGGGAGGTGTCACACTTTCATCACACAGCCTTTTCATTTACCTGGCTGTCGCCATCACAGAACTGTGAGCTTCCTAATGTCGGGACAGTATCGTATCCACCTTCCCATCCGCCCCTGTCTCCCATTCCAAGTCCTGGCATTATTCTCGGCCCCAGAAGGGCTTGAAAACTAAGTAATGAATGAAAGTATGAATAAAAGGGATATAAGAAATTGAAAATCATTCAGCCACATCCTTCTGCATGGAAAAAAAAAGAAATTGAAAATCAGCTGGAAAGTGTATTCATTCAGCAAGTAGCTACTGAGCCTACTGTGTGCTGGGGCTCCTCTAGGCCCTAGGATTCATCAAGGAACACAGTGCAACAGCAATCCCTGCCTTCTGGAAGCTCGGATGCTGGCAAGAGGAAACATAAAATAAACATGATAAAAAAAAGAGGATAGGGTATATCAGAAAGTGCTAAGTACTCGGAAAAAGAAAACGCAGACACAGTGCAGGGTCGAAGGATGTGGGAGCGGAAGAGGAGGGGTTGCAATGTGAGTGGGTGGGCGGGGTGAGCCCCGTCCAGCAAGTGATGTTTGACCAAAGACTTGCAGGAGGAGAGGGCTGCAGCCAGTGTCTGTCTGGGGCAGTGAGTTCGGCGCAAAGGCCCTGAGAACTGGGCTTGTGCCGGGGGTTAGAGGGCTGATGAGGAGGCCAGCAGGGCTGAAGTAGAGGAGAAAGAGGAAGTCCTCCAAACTGTAGGCCATTGTCAGGACCATGTCTGTTGACAGGACTCCTTGTAGGGTTTTGAGAACAGAAGTGACGTGCATTGGCTCCCTGTGTAATAGGTACTGGTCCGAGTCCTGTTGGGGACCAGATTGCAGAGCTCTGTCACCTCTCTACCCTGGACCATGGAAAAATTGTCTTCCATGACACTTAGGGGTGCCCCCCATCCCGCCGCATAGCAGGAAGTGAGTGGCGGCTGAAGTTTCATCTGTATTTCCAGCCACTCCCCGTTGATTGCATCACCGTCTGAGCTCCACCTCCCCAGCCCCGTGCGTCGAAAAAATGTCTTCCCTAAAACTGGGCCCTGGTACCGAAAAGGTTGGGGACTGCTTAGCTAGGAGGCTCCTGCAGTCACCCAGGAGAGCACTGGCAGCGGCTCAGACTGGGGCGCTGCCATCCGCACTGGCAATGCCATTCGCGTGCTGTCTCCTGTGGCTGCTACGACAAATTACCACAGACTGGGGGGCTTAAAACAACAGAAACTCATTCTCTCGTGGTTCTGGAGGCCAGAAGTTAAATCCAGGTGTTGGCAGGGCCGCACTCCTTCTGGAAGGCCTAGGGGAGAATCATTCTTCACCTCCTACAGCTCCTGGGGGCTGGTGACGGTCCTTGGCTTGTGGCCACATCACTCCAATCTCTGCCTCCACCATCCCATGCCTCCTCCTCTGTCTTCTCCTCTGTGTCTTACGAGAATGCTTGTTATTGCAGTTAGGGCATAATCCGGCAAGATCCCCTCATCTCAAGATCCTCAACTTAATCACATCTGTGAAGACCCGTTTTTCCAAATAAGGTCACGTTCATAGGTTCCAGGGATCAGGATGTGGACATTCTTTTTAGTTGCGGGGCACCATTTGACCTACATACTCTCTGAACTAATTATTGCCACCCTCTCCGCGTTTACCATTGCAGCTGTAACTAGTGCATATATGAGATGCTTATTCAGCTGTTTGACAGATGCACCAGAAGGTCAGCAAATGGGATGGGCCCTGTAGGGACAACATAAGCCAGGTCAGGACCACTTCAGCACGAAAAGTAGGCAGAGCCCCAGACAGGTGGGCTGGCCTGCTGATGCGACCAAAAGACCCAAACTCCAATACGACACGGTCTGGCTTATCCAAAGAATAATCAAATGAAAGAGCTCAGGAAAAGGTCCCTTTTGAGCTGGAAAGTGGTGGCAGCCCAGTCTCAATCCTGGAGAAGCATCCTTGGGCAGGAACCAGGATCCGATCCCTTAGCGTTATAGCAGGGGACCGTCACATGTCTGAGGGGGAGAACATTGGCCCCATTGTTTGTCCTGCTCCATTCTGGCTTCGCCCACCTTCCAAGGGCCTTTGCATCACCCTTGAAGATTTTCCTAGAGTAAGGAAAGGTGTTGAGTGGCTGGAAAGGAAACTTGGTCTGTTGAGAATTCTACCCTATAAATGAATGTCATCAACTGGTTTCTGACTCAGATCTTGGTCTTCTGGGTTTCGGGGATTGTAAATTGGGCCCCGAGGCCAGTCAGCTCTGTGTAACTACCAGCATCCATCCATTCATTCACTCATCTTCATTCATTTATTTTCATGTATTTAACTCATGTTTTTGAGAAGCTTCTTGATGCCAAGTACTGCTTTACAGATTCAATGAAGAACTTAACAGACAAGCCTCTTTCTTTATATGGTTTATATTCCTGTGGGGAACATACCCAAGAAACAAAACAATGGTAGACTTTATAATACAATGTTAATGTTGGGTGCTCTGAAGATGAAAGTGTGATAAGGAGTTGGAGAGAGGGATGAGGGGATATTTCTGGCCCCCTCCAGACGAAGCTGTTTTCAGCATCCTCCCAAGGGACTCTCTGGGCAGCTCCTCCTGTCTGCACCATGTTCACCGTGAGCAGAGCAGGCCAGGGGCAGGGCAGATGCAAGGAGAGGAAGGCTGTGCACACCCAGGAGGACGGGGGCTCAACCAGAGTGGAGGGAGGCCTGCAGCACTATTAGAATGGCACACTTGTCTCCGAACTCCTGGGGGGTCCAGGATATCTTCTCTCATGTAGTATTACCTTCTCAACCCCAATGTTTCCTTTCCCCAAATTCTTGCTGGTAGGTATTTTCATCTGCAGATCTTTTCAGAAACAGAGGCTTCACAAATCTGAAACAGTAGTTCTCAACTGGGGCAAATTTGCTCCCAGGGACACTGGCAATGTCTAGAGACATCTTTGGTTTTCACAAGTGGGGAGGAAAGTACTACTGGCCTCTAGTGGATGGGAGTCAGGGATTCTGCTAAAAACCCTGCAATGCACAGAGGTTACCTGGCCCACAATGTCAAGAGTGCTGAGGCTGAGAACCCCTGTTCTAGAAACACTTTGGATCATGACTTAGAATTGAATCAGAAAGCTGAAAAGGCAGAAGCATTTGGACGGAGAAGCAAGCCCAGAACAAAAAGGCTCTTACTTTGCATGCTGTGTGCAGGCTGGGGTCATAGGACCAACTCAGGGATGGATTCAAATCCCAGCTCTGTGACCTTGGGCGAGTCACCTAATCCCTCTGTGCCTCACGTTCCTCATCTGTAAAATGTGCTAATAAAGCAGCTATAGGTACTTCTGGTGGAGTTTTTTAAGGTAGATAATACAGCAGACACTCTTAGGGGAAGATGAACATTTTTTTCGTTTTTTATTATACTAAAAATACACATTACATAGCTTTTACTCCTCCGACAATTTCTAAGTGAACAGGACAATATTGCCAACTACATATGCATTGCTGGGCAGCAGATCCCCAGAGCCCCCCAACCTGCGTCCCCACCTCCCCCTCCCACCACCCTTGACGACCACCATGCCACTTCCCATTTCTCTGAATTTGATTACTTTAAATACTTCACATAAGAGGACTAGCACAGTATTTGTCCTGTTGTGACTTATTTCACTTAGTATAATGCCTTCAAGTTTTATGCATGTTGGGGCATGTGACAAGATTTCCTTCTTTTTTAAACCTAGATAGTATTTCATGGTAGGTATATACTACATTCTCTCTATCTATTCATTTGTTGATGTGTATTTAGGTTGCTTCCACTCCTTAGCTATTGTGAATAATGTTGCTATAAACACTGGTGTGTAAATATCTCTTTGACATCCTGTTTTCAATTATTTTGGATACCTACTGCTATGGCTTGGATGTCCCTTCCAAAACTCACATTGAAATTTAATTGCAGGGGCAATGGTACTGAGGTGGGACCTTTAAGGGGTCATTAGATCATGAGGGATCCACTCTTATGAATGGGAGTGGGTTAGTGATCTCCGGAGTGGGCTCCTGGTAAAAGGATGAAGTTCAGCCCTCAACCTGTCTCTGTCTTGCACACCGCTCGCTTGTCCTTTCACCTGCTGCCATGGGATGACACAGCACGAAGGACCTTGCAAGAGGCCAAAGCCATGGTCTCAGACTACTTGGCCTCCAGAATTGTGAAAAATAAATTTATTTTCCTTATAAATTACACAGTCTCATGTATTCTGTTGTAGCACAGAAAATGGACTGAGGCAGGTACATACCCAGAAGTGGGACACCTGGATCATATGGTAGTTCTACTATTAATTTTCTCACAAACCTCCATACTATTTTTCTTAGAGGCTGCACTATTTTACAATCCCACCAACAGTGTTTAAGGGTTCCATTATTTCCGCATACTCACCAACACTTATTATTTTCTGCTTTCTCTCTCTCTTTTTTTTAATAGTGGCCATCCTAACACACGTGAGGTGATATTTCATTGTGGTTTTGATTTGTGTTTCCCTAATGACTGGCGATATCGAGCATCTTTTCATATGCTTGTTGGCCATCTGTATATCTTCTTTAGAAAAATGCCTATTCAAGTCCTTTGCTCTGTTAAAAATCAGGTTGGGTTTTCCCGCCCATTTGTGGTTGCTAATTGTTTCATTTTCTGTGCAGTTGTTAAGCTTGAAGTAGTCCCGTTTGTCTATTTTTGTTTTGATCTCCTGCGCTTTTTGGTATCATATCCAAGAAATTTTTGCCAAATCCAATGTGATAAAGCTTTCCTCCTATGTTTTCTTCTAAGACTTTTATAGTTTTAGGTCTTGTGATTATATTTTCTTTAGGTCTTTAATCCATTTTGAGTTAATTTTATATATGGTATAGAATAAGGGTCCAACTATTTCTTTTGCATGTGGGTATGCAGTTTTCTCAACACCATTTGTTGAAGAAACTGTCCTTTCCCCATTGTGTAGTCTGGGCATCCTTGTCAAAGATCACTTTATCATAAACATGAGGGTTCATATCTGTGCTTTATTCAATTCCTTTAATTTATATATCTTCTTTACAATAGTACCATACTGTTTTGATTATGGGGGCTTTGTAAAATGTCTTGAAATCGGGAAGTGTGAGGCCTCCAGCTTTGTTCTATTTTCTCAGGATTGTTTTGGCAGTTCAGGGTCCCTTGAGATTTCATATTAATTTTAGAATTGTTTTTTCTATTTCTACAAAAAATGCCATTGGAATTTTCATAGCAGTTGCATTGAATATGTAGGTTGTTTTGAGTTTATGGACATTTTAACAATATTAAGTCTTCCAATCCATGAACACAGGGTGTCTTTTCATTTATTTGTGTTTTCCTTAATTTATTTCAGCAAGATAGTATAGTATTTGCCTTCTTGGTTAAGTTCATTCCTAAGTGTTTTATTCTCTTTGAGGCTACTGTAAATGAGATTATTTTCTTATTTTCTCTTTAGATTGTACATTGCTAGTATATAGAAATGAAACTGATTTTTGTGTATTAACTTTGTATTCTGCAACTTTGCTGAATTTGTTTAACGTTTTTTTTGTGGAATCTTTAGGGTTTTCCACATAAAAGATTATGTCATCTGATGTCGTCTATGAACAGAGATGCTTTTACTTCTTCCTATGTAATTTTGACAACTGTATTTCTTTTTTTGCCTAATTGCTTTGGCTAGGAGTCAGAACTATCTTGAATAGAAGTGGCAAGAGCAGGTATCCTTGCCTTGTTCTTGATCTTAAAAAAAAAAACCTTCACTTTTCACCATTTAGTATGATGTTCACTAATGTGGGGTTTTCATATGTAGCCTTTATGATGTTCACTAATGTGGGATTTTCATATGTAGCCTTTATTATGTTAACATAATTTTATTTTTTGATAATTTTTGAGAGTTTTTATCATAAAATGGTATTAAATTTTGTCAGATTCTTTCTCCGAATCAATCGAAGTGATCATGTGATTTTAATCCTTTGTTCTGTTAATGTGATGTGTTATATTGATTGATTTTCATATGTTGAACCATCCTTCTATCCCAGGGATAAATCCCACTTGATCATAGTGTATAATCCTTTTAATGTGCTCTTGAATTTGTTTACTAGTATTTTGTTGAGGATTTTCACATCAATATCCATCAGACGTATTGATCTGTAGTTTTCTTACAGTTTCTTAGAGTTTTCTTTCTTATAATTTCCTTGTCTGGCTTTGGTATCAGGGTAATGCCAGCCCTACAAAATGAGTTTGAAAATGTCCCCTCCTCTTCAATTTTTTTGAAAAGTTTAAGATTGGTGTTAAAGATTGGTGTTAATTTTTCTTTAAATGTTTGGTAAAATGTAAATAAGTGTTTGACAGAATTCTTCAGTAAAGCATGGTCCTGGGGTATTCTTTGCTGGGAAGCTTTTGATTACTGATATCTCTTAGGTATGTTCAGATTTTATATTTCTTCATGATTCAGTCTTTGTAGGTTGTTTGTGTCTAGGAATTTATACATTTCTTCTAGGTTATCCAATTTGTTGACATATAATTGTTCATAGTAGTCTCTTATAATTCTTTTTATTTCTGTAACATCAATTGTAACGTCTTCTTTTTCCTTTCTGATTCTATGTATTTGAGTCTTTTTTTCTTAGTCTAGCTAAGAATTCGTCAATTTTGTTGATCTTTTTAAAAAACCAACTTAGTTTTATTGATTTTCCATTGTTTTTCTATTCTCTATTTTAGTTATTTCTGCTCTGATCTTTATTATTTCCTTCATTCTGCTAACTTTGAGTTTTAGTTGTTCTTTTTCTAGTTCTTGGCAGTATAAAGTTAGGTTGTTGATTTTAAATCTTTCTTTTTTTACTGTAGTTGTTTATCACAATAAGGTTTTCTCTTGGTATTGCCTTTGCTGCATCTCAGAAGTTTCCGTATGTTGTATTTTCCTTTCATTGGTCTTAAGATGTATTCTAATTTTCTTTTTCATTTCCTCTTTGACTCATATGTTGTTCAAGAGTGTTTTGTTTAATTTCCACATGCTTGTGAATTTTCTAGTTTCTCTTTTGCTATTGATTTATGGTTTTATTCCATTGTAGTATGAAGTTGGAATTACTAACACGTCAAAATTTAGAAGTCTTTCTCATTGTAACCTCAGAGGTCAGAATTACTAAAAACATTTCTAGGGAGCAAAGAATGGTAACTAGAAATGAATTGAAAAGTGCTTATTATAAGTAAAGTTAAATGTATGGCATGTCTTTGATATGCTCTATTCACCTGCACTTAAAGGGATTTTAATGTTCACACATAATGTGGAGATGGAACAAGGAACATTCAGAAAGGGAACGTACTGGGTGCAGACACTTTCAATATGTCAGCTCATTTAATATCATGATATCCTGTGAATAGAGATTCTCTTCAATGAGTAAATGAGGAAACTGAAGCTCAGAGAGGACAAGTGACTTGTTTTGGGTCACTCAGCCAGGAAGTGGCAGAGCTGAGGCTTGTCAAGGTCAGCATGAATCCATAGCCAACACCTTTACCACTGTATTGTCTTCCCTTCACCCCTCCCATAGGAAGTAATGACTCTAGAAAAAGTAAGCTTTATGTATGAATTCACTGAAAAAATGTATATCTTTATAGAACCTCACATGAGGCTAAACAAGAATAATAATCGAAATCCCCAAAATTAATTCTCCCCATCTCTGGAGAACAAAGTAACTCTTTTTCTCACAATCTCTATTTAAGATGTCAGGTAATTACTGTTGACATCTGCCTAGACGTTTTGTGAAATCACTAACTTAAATTCCACATTGAATTCTAGAGGGAATGTATTTTGGAAATCAGAGAAGCTAAATTCAACAAAAATATGTATGTATTCATTTTATTGCACAATTCGTATGTTCTTGCTGGATACATTGCTTAACGTATATTCAAAAGCATTAAGAGCACATCACCTATTGTGCTGTATGCAGAACCAGGATTCTTATAGAGAACTCAACCTTGGAGAAATCTTTGACTCTTGGAGCTGGAAATGACCTCAGGACAGCTTGTCCAGCCTCCTGTCCACTGCAAGAAGCCCCTCTACAACATTCCTTTAGATTCTGTTGACTACTTCCAGGAACAAGGAACTCACACGGTCTTATATGCCCCTTGTTCTATTGTTGAATAGTTCTGCTTGCCCAAAAGTCTCCCTGAAGAAACACCAGACTAGGAATCATATAACCTGAGGTTCTAGTCCCAGCTCTTCCACTTAGTAGCTGAGCAAACTTGGGTAAGACAAGGCAGCTCAACTAACTAGCATCTTTTTCTCTCACAGCCCCCTGGACACCTCAAAACAGCTGTCTTATCTTCCCTCATTTAGTTTTCTTTTCTCTAGGCCAAGAATTCACCACATTTTCAACTTCTTCTTATATAATGCTTTCATATCTCTGAGAAGAAACACACTGGGCATCTTTGATGGTAGATGTTCCTTCTAAAGCAGATCCAGTTTCCAAGACATATGACTTCCCCAAGCCAATGAGTAGCACCTCCCAATCAGCCAATATAGGCAGGTTTATTCCTTCATACTGGCCTTCTGGATAGTCTCAAAGCCACTTTCCAACTCATCTCTGCACACTTCAACCACAATCTTCTTATCTTCTAGAATAATAATCACAAACAATAGTTTATTACCCAGTCATGCCAGGCCAGCTGCCATTCATACACATTTTCGATGAACCATCACGACAATCCAACAAGATGGCGAAATAGGCATCTTGATGAGACCCACTCCTTTGATGGACTAACTTGTCACCCCGGAGAATCTGCTGCAGCACCTTGTCCCTCCCTACCTCAGTCACATGGAAGACCTCTGACTCATGTAGAAGCAATTAGAATTTTGTCCTCCATTTCATATTTAGTTGCTTATTTTCACCTCCCACCAAAATGGAGTAATGGGAAGCGGATTTAGCCTCCTGCCTGAAACATCTAAAAAAACACAGACATCAGAATCAAGCAGCGCAGGACACTTTAAGCCTGGTTCCCTTTGTTGTTGCAAGACGGCTGCCAACATCTCCTAGGGCTTCCTGTTTTTTCATCCAAGAGAGAGAAAGGAAACATCTGTTCTGTCATTCCAAGCAAGAGTCGCAGTGAGATAAGTCTAATTGATTGGACCAACTGAGGTGACAGAATGACCACAATGTGAATGGAGTGGAATGTGTCCAGGGGAATAGAATGAGCTGACTGGCACCTACCGCTGAAACGAGGAAGGCAGGGAGTTCTCCCACAGTCCCTGGGCTGTCTGCAGAAGACATGGTCTTCTTAATGAAAATTAGACAACCGTTAGAAAAATACTTAGATGAGTTCTGAGTAAACAACCAACACATATCCATTACAATATACAACAGTAGTAGACCAGTTAAATAAATTATGGCACATCCTCAAAGTGGAATGGAATGTTTTGCAGTCATTGCAAATAATTATGATATGGATCTATATTTATTTTTGTGAGAAAATGTTCAATTTAAATAAAAAAATAGATACAAAATGGTTTACATGGTAGTATTTTTCTCAAAGGATAGATAGGTAACAAAATATCTGGAAAAGTGAGTTCAGCTGTCTTCCTTTCCCCACAGTTATTAGATGTGGGACAACGGAAGCTCAAATGATTCAGAGGAATCTACGATCAGTGCAAGCACAGGACCGATAAAGCAGTTCTTCTTAGAAGAGTGACACAAGCACCTAGAAAGTCGGTCAGCAGGCAGGCCCTTGCTTAGCGCTCATCTTGGAAACAAGGACACTTAACCTCACTGGTCGTCAGAGAAGCTAAGGTGTACCACTGGTCAGAGCATCAAGTCACTCTTCCACTTCGGGTCCCAATAATCATGATGACATTAACAACAGCCAATTAATGAGGACTCAACAAACTCTTTTTATACTTTATTTTATTTAATAATCCCCCAAACATTTTGAGGTAAGTGCTATCATTTTCCCATTTACAACATAATAAAATTGAGATTAAGGAGGTGAAACGACTTATCTGTGTTCTCACAGGCAGAAGCAGAGTTCAAGTTTGAACTCAAGGTTGTCTGGGTTTTGCGCGGCTCTTCTCACTGTAACATACTGCAGCCTTGATCTTTGAACTAAACGACAAACGGAATGTGGAGCAGGTTTTTTTCAATATAATTTAGAATAATCTACATTTACTGTTAAGGGTTCAGATTGGAGGTGATGGTAGTTGACTCAAGGATTCAAGTGTGCCTGGATACTGCCTGGGCCAGCTCTCCACTTCCCACGGAGTTGCAGACATAGGGATTCTAGCAAGGACCATTTGCAAAGGAGAACTAAAGTATCACTGTGTCATTGTTTGGGCCCCTGATACAGCTGACTGAGGTGCGTAGCCTGGCCTCAAGGCCTAATCAGGGAATTGTATTTCTCCAAAAACTAACTAAATTTCATAATCTTGTCATTATCTCAGGAAACACTTGATACAGGAATATGGCAATGGCCATCATGCTTGGGTGTGCACGCAGAGACAAGGAGGCACGACCATGTGAATTCGGGAAACAGCAAGATGGCGGGACCAGGGTGCTTGCCTCAAGCTGAGTGAAAGAGAAAGTTAGCATGACCTTTCTTACCCTGTAATGAAGTCACTCTAGCTCTAGGCAATTCTGTTAACTCTTCTCCCTTGCATGAGAGCAAGGAAGGAGGAAGGAAGAAAGGATCAGGGATCTTCTGCTTTTAGAAGCATACGGTGTCACTTTACATATAGCATCACATTTGCATAGGGCATCACACTGAGGGAATAACCTATTTTGGAAAAGTATGACTGTTGAGGCATTTCAGTATGTATTAGGGAATCATGCTTGGCTTTTAAACCATTTCTGTAAGCCATCCTGAAGGTAAGCAACTCCTAAGTGGAATCGAATGGGTTGTTTTGTGGGAATTCTCTCCCTGTCCTCCTTCAAGCATGAGAGAAAACAAGTGGTCAAATGGGCATGACCTCTGAGAGGTTTTCAAGCCAGACCCTTTAACCAGGACTAGACGGGAACATTAAGCATGCAAGGCAATGGGAACAGTCAGCGCAAAACATCAGGTCTATTTCCCTTCTAAGCATTTTGAATTAATTTTTAATTCCCTCTGTGCCTTGCCAGTTATGAATAGAGATGCCAGCGCCAGCACAGCAGCTGGACTGGGGCAAGCCCCTAAGACTGATTTTGGAAGAAGTATGAACAGTGATCCAGGGCTCAGCAGCGTTGTGCCTTTGCGTTAAACATTTTAGTAGCATGTTATATAAATTTCCCTCTTTGCATCATGGCCACCATGGCACTTCTAAAGTAGAAGTGACCATATGGCCTTCATGATAGTGTGAATTCCAGCTCATAACCTGAAAAAGGAGTGAGCTGCTAATGACAAGAATAGAATCATAGATTGTAATAAATTCTTACTATGTGCTAAGCCCTGTGACATATGCAGATGGAGATTCTTGGTTGTGGTAAAATATACATAACATAAAATTCACTGTCTTAATCATTCTTAAAGTGCACAGTTCTGTAGTGTTAAGTACATTCGCGTTGTTGTGCAACCAATCTCCAGAACTCTTTTCATCTTGCAAAATTAAAACTCTGCACCCATTAAACAATAACTCCCTATTGCCCCCTCTCTGTAGCCCCTGGTAACCACCATTTGATTTTCTGTCTCCGTGAATTTGGCCACTCTAGGTACCTCGTATAAGTGGAATCACACACTTTTTGTGTCTGTCTTTTTGTGACTGCTTATTTCATTTAATATAATATCTGCCAGGTTCATTCATGTTGTCATTATGTGCCAGAGTTTCATTTCTTTTTAAATCTGAATAATA
>CAUYSK010058632.1:0-66463 GCA_963575035.1 Avahi laniger | reverse complement strand
GTAGGTGCTCAATAAATACTTGTTAAATGAATGAAGAATTAGCATCCACATCTGACTCCAGGTCCATGCTTCTCTGTATAATGCTCCCAGGTTTTATCCAAAAATGAGGGTGATTATACAGATTACTCATCTGATAATTTGCATGCAGAATGAAAGGCAGATTCCACATAAGGACCAATGAGAGAAAACAAAATAAGACTCAAAAGCTGGAAAATGACATGCTTCTAGAATCACTAATGATCATGGATGAAAACCTCTCAGAGGAACTTTTACCATTTACTTCTCCTCCCCACATTCTTAATATCCACATCCAAAATGCATACTAAATACAGGCCTGCTGCTGACACTCACATGTCTGAGTCCATCCAGCCCAGTGCCAAGGCAGTCTACGCAAACTTGGCCTACAGCCAAGGGTCCTATAGTCACTGAAGCAACCCTGCTATCTTTCCTTTACATGTATAAGGTGTCCTCCACTGTCTCAGGAAGGATTCCTTCTATTTTAAGCAAGGTAAAGATGTGGCAATAAGAACAGAATGAGAAAGAACTTGTGCATGTTTTACTGTAAGTCAGTAGAAATTCTTGGCAAAGAATTTCCTGGACAATGACAAGATCTCTGACAATCCTCCCAGTGTTCTGTGCCCAGTGACAGAGGGTTCCAGGACAGGCATGCATCCCACCAGACACAAGCATACAGAGCATACTGTACCAGGGTACAATAAAGAGTAGATCCCTGATGTACAAAAATTCACGGAGCCAGCCTTGTCTAAGAAATCAACATGGTACCTACCTCGAACATGCAGGCATGGGTTTGCATGTCTGTCTACAAATGAGCCTTAAGAGTTACATTTACCATTGCAATGGGGTTACACATCAAATCAAACTGTCAGCAGGTGCTGTGTCCTGAGTAATAGGTTCCCAACTGCATTCTGCCTATGTTAGGGCATGTTAGATGTATTAACTGTGAAGGCAAGAAGTACAAGGAGTTTCCTTTTCATCTGGCCAAGTGAGCCAAGTCCAAAGTGCCCTGAGCCTGAGGAAGAAGCCAGAGCCCAGATAATGTGAAGTCTTCTCACTTCTGCTCTACTCTTATCTTGGAGATGGTCCCTTTTCCTCTGCCCTTTGCTTTCCAGTTAACACAATCCTGCTAGGCAACTCTGCATGACTGAACAGAAACCAGGCTATGCCTAAAGGAAATGAGGATGTGAGCAAGGAAGAGTTTCCCTCAAAGACGTAATGCCACCAGGCGATGAATGCTCCTGGCTCTTGCACCTCAGGTCTAGGTACAGCACTTGTGAATGGAGCCAGGCTCCTCACACCTCGAGTCCCCAAGGTCAGTTTTAGAAGAGAAACCTCGGTGGAAAATACAGGAGCACCCAGAAGGCCAGAGTCCATCAACTGACTGATTCATTCTCGAACTTACTCAACAATAATTTATTATTTACTGAGTGGTTACCATGTGAAAAGCACTGTACCAGAAGTTGGAGGGACAATCTTAAACAAGGCCACGACGATTTACAGCCAAGTAGAAGAGAAAGAGCATGAAAAGGTAACTACAACTGTAATAAGTGTTATCGGCAAGGTCAGGATGCCATGAAAGAGGGGAACAGGGGAACCCGGCCCCACCTGGAGAAGACTCACCTGAGGAGCTGACGCTTGACCCACCTTCTACACGAGAAGCAGCTGTTTAAGTAGGAGTAGTGGGGAGGAGATGTGTAGGACCCCAAGAAGGACAAGAGCACACAGCGTGTCATCCTCAAGCATGAGGCCAGAGTGACTGGTACAGAGAAATGGGGGGAGAGCTGCACGAAGGGAGGCTTCTGAAGTTGGCAGGCTAAGTGTCCTGTCAAGGTTTTATCTTCATTAAAAGAGCAATGAGAGGCTATCAAAGGGTTTAAGCTGGGGGGTGATGTGATCCGATTTTGCTTGGAAAAACCACTTTGGCTGCAGTATGGAGAAGAGGTTAGAGCCGGCAGGAGCACGTGAGGGGAGATGGATCAGGGGCCGCCACAGGAGCACACGTGAGAGATGGTGGTGGAGGCAGAGAAGGCGAGGCACAGATGGAGTCTGGAGAAAACTCGCAGCTATTATCAGTAGGCCTTGGTAATGGACTGCATTTGGGAGGTGAGGGAATGGCAAGTGTCAAGGATGAGATTCTTAGGTTTATGACGTGTCCATTTTCTAAGAAAAAGAACTTTTCATGTCCAACCATTGGTCTGACTACAAGCAGCACAGTGAACAGGGTAAGAACTTGGGATCTTGGAGTCAGCCTGAGGTCCAAGCTGGGCTCTGCCCACTCGGTAACCCTAGGTAAATTGCTCAACCTCCCGTGTCTCGGTTTCCTCATCTTTAAAATGGGACTGTGGGTAACAGTAGTATTGACCCTGTAAGGCCACGTGAGGATGAAACGAAATAATGCATATAAAGTGCACAGAGCACAGCCTGGCATTTGTAAAGCTCAAAAGATGTTAGGAGCGGTCACTTGAGCAACCTAAGAAGTTGACTGAATGAGCTTTCCAGACACTTAAAGACTCTTCTTCCTCCCCTCCCCATCACTAATTTACAGGGGACTAAACGTGAAATGTAAGTAAGCCTGAACCCACCATAACTTGGGGAGTGTGAGCACCAACACTGAGCACGATTCCTGCTGCAAATGACGGTTGCGTGTGGTCTCTGTCTGAGGAACGGGATTAGCCCTTTTAGCCAGGCAGAACCAGCTGATGGGTAAAACAGCCACTTACAGCTCAGTGACAAAGAGTTGTGGAAGTACAGAAGAAGGGTACCCAACCTGTCCAGAGGGAGCAGGGAAGGCTTCCCAGAGGAGGTGACCCTGAGCAGAGAACTGAAGGACAAGTAAGAGTCGGGGAAAAGGCATTCCAGGTTGTGGCCGAAGCTCAAACAGAGGCCTATGGGCAAGAAACATCCTGGGCCTTCAGGTACCTGTGTATAGCTGGAGGGAAGGTATAAGACAGGAGTGGCTAAAAATGTGGCTGGAGAAATACACTAGGGCCTTGTAAATCAAGACTGGGTTTTACCTGAAGGCAATGGGAAGCCTCTCAAGGGTTTATGGTCAGAGTATAACCGGAACAAATGTGCAGCTTAGGAATAGTGTGGAGGACGAATTGGAGGCTGAAGGAGTTCAAAGGCTAAAGCAGTGACAGCCGACACTTAGAGCACTTACTGTGTACTTTGCACTGTTCTAGCAGTAAGTCACCTAGGGGAGGGACGGTGGCGGCAGCAGTGAAGAAGAGATGGATCTGAGAGATACACAAAGAATAAAATTGAAAGGGGAGAGGAAAAAGGTCTTCTCTAATAACCCACATACAGATGCAGACTTGAGAACGTAAGCCTTACGAAGGCAAACATTGTGTCTTTTTCATTGTTGTATCCCCAGTAACTATGTATTGCCCAGTAGACTATGTGCAATGGAAGTCTGTTGACTAGAACCAAATACATGAAAAATCATGTCTCTTAACATGTCTTCAGCCAGAATCTGGAGCAGCAGTCCTAACATTTGTGGCATGGACATTTTTGACAGTTTGGTGAATCCTATGAACCCTTCTCAGAATGTTAACCACATAAAATAAAGGAAATAGATTATATTGAAATATGTTTATCAAAATATTTTTTAAATGTGTGGTACAGTATTATAGGGGCTTCTCTAATGATATATTACATAACAGATCTAGTGGCAGATATAATAACCATTGTAATTTTAAAGTGGTGATGAGCACAAATGATGATTTCAAGATATCTGCAATGACTGCAATATGATAGGAAGACATGTACGGTTTCTACTGGTGACCAAGTCACAAGTACCACTGATACATGTTGTGACGGCTTTCTTAGTTAAAAGAAATGTTATATTTCAGTTAAAGGTTAAAAAGTAAAGATGTGATTTATCCACAACACTTGGGGGTCTGTAGATCTCAGGGAAGGAACCCTTGGTTTTGAGAGAGAGAGAACAGCTCAAAGGGGGGCAGTAAAGGCATTTTCCTCACTCGAGACCCTTAGACCCTCGGCTGCATGGGGATGTTTTCTGCTCCTGATCCTGGATCTAAGGAGCCAAGCTTGCTCAGAGATAACTAACAGGCCAAGGAAGGCTGTGCATCCAACAGGAGGTCTGTTGGGAGGCCCCCAGGTGAGCCAGCAGAGCAAGAAAGGCCTGCTGGTCAGGGCAGAATAGCTCCTAGAGGCCACCAAGAACACTGGTTGGCTCATCCTGCAGTCCTGGCTGAGCCTCAGGGTCTATCTTGCAACCAGATTTCCTGGTGAAGCCTAGGGGCTACCAGGCTGTGGGCACAGTTGGCAAAAAGATGACAAGGAGAAGACCATATGACCTTTTAGGCTGTTTCTACCTACTTCTGCAGATACTCCAAAAATCTCAGGTGAGGCACCTTAGTAACAGTTAGAGAATTTCAATTCTGGATACAGGGAAGAACCAACATCAGAGGCAGATATAAGGCCCAGGACACAAAACACTGTGTATTTTTTAGTATTTCTAAGAACATGGATCCTCAACTGCCCCCAGGGTTTAGCTGTGGCCCCTAAAAGAATGATGCTGCAACCCAAAGGAAAAGGTAACTCTTTTAGACTCAGGAAACTATTGCCCCTTCTGGAGAATCAGCTGAATACCACCAGTTCTGTCTGCAGTAGCGTTATTCTGCCCTCGGACCCTGAGGACCCTAAAGATACCCCCACCCAATACATGATGCCTTGTGTCTCCCAGACAAAACATTTAGGGAACACTCTTGGTGAAGTCTTTCTAAGGAAAAATTTTCTAAAAAGAAAAGAAACCGAAGACACATAAAAGATGTTTGCCTAGAATCTATTTTCACACCTCCCAGTGAAGTGTTAAGATGAAATACAGATACAGTTATGATAAGTTACTCTGAGGACAATCCAAATGCTGTCCCCCCAAAATCACATGCAACATCGTTATCCCAATTGTCTGCCCCCACTAGCAATGTTCAACCCTAGAAAGGAGGGTTTGCTGAGGAAGACTTTCAGGCTGCAAAAGACCATTCTGAAAGCCACTGGACAAAATGTTTTCAGAGCCAGCAATAATAAGCAGGAGGCTCTGAGCTTTGAAACAGAAGTGTTCTTAAAATGACATCATAAACATCAGTCAATTCAAACCATCTCCTGCCTCTTGTGATGTGTGTATAGCAGGTGACCAAGACATGGAAGAAACAGCAGGGAAGAAGAGAAAATAATTGTCCCCACTCCCTGTAATACAAGTGAAAGAGGATAGAATTCAGGGCCAAGTTCTGCCCCCTTCATCTTCCAGCTTTGCGACTCTGGGTAAGTTTCTTAAGCTCTCAGATTCTCACTTCCCTAATCTGTAAAATGAAGCTAATAATACTGTCCTCACCATAAACATTAAATGAGGTTACGTGTATAAAAGTACTTCCCACATCATGAAAGGTTTTACAGATATACGGCAATACTACTCCATGCAACATGAAGTGGGGCAGGATTCCAGAACCACCAATCCATAGCCCTTGTGGAGTGACATTTGATAGCACCACTCAAGGGAAAGAGAAGTACAGCTCAAACCTGCCAACGAACAAAGCTGAAGCACCAGCTCATCACTGTGCTCCCTTAGGAAGGAAAAGCAAAAGGAGGATGAGACTGACTTTCCAACCTCCAGCACCACCATGGACCCCAGGGCAAGATGCTGATGCAGACTATCACTTTGCAAGAGCCTTTCACAGACTGAGAACCAACCACTAACACCACGGACACTACATACCATGTTTTCCTTTAACCCTTCCAGATAATGCTGGGAGTCTTATCTTGTGCTTTCCCATGGCCCTTTTACCATCTATAGCTAGAAAATGTGATTTTTATCAATCTCTGCTTTGGTATCTACTATTTGGTACTCATCTTGTACCCCCAATGTGGGGATTGCCAAACAACAAACATAGAAAGAGCAGGAGCTCCCTATCCCAGCATTGCCTCATGTCCTGAGTGGCCAAGAGAGGGCTGTGCTCTGTGGCTACTGGCACCAAGGGCTGCTTGTTTCAGTGCTCTCTGGGACTCCCACTCCAATAGCCAGTAAAGTAGGTCTTCAACGCACCCCATCCTCACCATCCTTGGAGGACCCAAGAAACATCTGCAGTGAAGGAATCTGTGGAGGGCACCAATGGAGAAGGCCTCGGGACTTCCAATGTTTGAGCCTAACCACCACCATCCTAGAGCCTCCACACCTGGCCTCACAGGTGCTAGAGGGCATCAGAGGACTGCCAGCAATTATCCTGGCCCCACTCACTCCAAATGACATGGCAACAGAGGCGGCAGTAAAGGGGTTTTGCTGGTAAAAGGATCTGCCTGGGAATCATTAATGATCTAGAAAATAAACCAAATTTCATTCTAACTACTTTTCAACAAGATAAACAAAGGGGACAAACCTGACAATCTCTTCAACATGCTGGCCCCTAATGCTCGATGTGAGTTTTCATAAAATAATTGATATAAATCTATTATGAGGGGTCATCAATTGCATGAAATGGCTGGACACTAGTTAGACTGGCTGATTATGGTGATAAGAAAGCACAAGAAGGGCTGTGTTCAGTATGTCCACAAGACTGGGAGTGAGGCCAGGTGAGGTGGCTCATACCTGTAATCCCAGCACTTTGGGAGGCCAAGGCGGGAGGATCGCTTGAGGCCAGGAGTTTAAGGCTGCAGTGAGCTATGATCACCCCTCTGCACTCCAGCCTGGGCAACACACAGGGAGCCTATCTATTTTTTTAAAAAAATCTTTAGTAATTACAAAAAGAAGGGTCTAAATACTTGAACACTGCTGGGCATCTCCAAAGCTCAGATTCAAATGAAAGTCTAGTGATGTGATATTATCCTAACTGAAAATTTATAACTTTGTTAACCTATGTCTGAAACTCTCTAGCATCTTAACTTCCTCCTCTCCAGAAAAAAGCAGCTGTTTTTATGAAGGTGTTTTTTTTTTGAGAACACTAAATTTCTTAAGGTGGAACTGCTGCACTAGAGGGGAAGGGGCGATACCTTAAAGGAGTGCTTGCGGCTTATGCGATCCTCAGGGGCCACTGGTGAGATCACGTAGCTGGGCAGAGGGATGCTCCCGAGAACCGCTTCTTCTCGGCTGTCTTTGAATGGAAAAAACACATCAGAACCACATTCTGGGCACTCTCCCTGGGCTGGTCCATCCCACTGCCCTACTTCAGGGCCCCTTCTGTCTCCCAAGGACTATAGCAATCTCCTCTTATCTGATCATGTAGGTGCTCCCTGGGTGCCTCTGTGCTAATGCAGGAACCACAAAGGTGATTCCGACGGGGCCCCCTCCTTGATGGGGAAGACAGGCATAAACACACTGAACTCAACCTGCTAACTCCTGAAATTGAGCCAGTGCTATGGGGACACAGAGGCAAGAGTGGCACAGTCTGGGGAAGTCAAGAACACTTGAGAGGGTAATGCCCTTTAGGATGAAGAAGGGCAGTCTGGATGGAGCAAATCTCGCAGGCAAAGGTACAGCATGTATGAAAAATCCTACCTTACACTTCTATTCTCCTTCCTCCAAACCATCTCCATTTCCAGAGGTAACTTACTTCCTGGTGACAGAGTTGGTCCTGTTGCTCTCCTACTCAAAGGCACTTGCCAATTCCCCACTAGATACAAAACAAAGCCCGACTTCCCCAGCCTATCGGTGACAGTCCTTTCATTTTGGCTCTTACGCACCTCCTAAGCTTTATCCCCTAGTACATCCTCCATGCAAGACTCACCGGGTCACCTTCTTCTGCTTCTAGAACTTTACTGAAGTTATTTCCTCTCCTTGTAATAATGTCCATCTCCCCAAAGCTCTACACGTTCTTAAAAGCCCAATTCAAATCCTATCTCTTCTTTTTTTAAATTTTTTTTCTTCTTTTTTTTTAATGGAGATGTCTTGCTGTATTATTATTTTTATGGCCCATTGTCATATACATATAGAATTTTATAGCACTCTATTATAACAGTAATAAAGTAATATCTTGAGAGTAATGTGAGCACTACTGATTAATGCTATGCTAAACAATCTCAAATCACACAGGAATTCTTGTGTCAAAATTATGTAGAATTTCAGTGTCTTTTGCTTGGACAAATCACTTCATATAATCAATTTCTCTGCCATTGCAGCAAGCTATCTCTAATTTAGTAAAATTTGGAAAACCGAATATCAAAGTTTACTTGAATTCTATGTAAAGAAAAGGATAGTCAGAATCCTGTGAAATCTCTGTGTTTTACTTTGGAAAAAAAAATCTTTCGTCAAATCCTATCTCTTCTAAGAAGCCTCCCGAGATTCTCCAACATGGAATTCACTTCTCACCCACTCTGAACTGCCTAACAACTTTGATGTCTTTTAAAGCACCAATCACAGTCTGGTCTTGTCTTCAAAGCTGCCTATCTGTTCCTCCACATTCTGAGACTTCCTTCTCAACACTGCACCATCCATAATTTTACATACTGGAGCTCCATAAAAGCTCAGATGGCCAATTCAATTCACCAATGGCCCATCCAATATCACAGAGAATAAATACAGATGACAGGTTACAAAATACAATGATTTATCCATACTTCTCACCAGCCCAGACTGCCTCGAAGGTGTGCCTATGTCCCCGGTGGGGCAGAGGCTGAAATGACTCTAGATCTTAAGACCCTAAGCAGCAGGTAGACTGCTGGATTCTGTTTATTTTACCTCAATAGATTAAACTTCCTGTGTCAGGATTGGTAAAATTAGAGTCACCAACTATCCACATATGTAAAAGTGAACATTTTGCCAGAGTAACAGGTTACTAATTAGCTCAGTCTAATTAGTAACTGGTCTAATCAACTGAATTTGAGAAGACTGCCATTTGTATCCTCTCCCCACTTGGGCCATTACAAAGAGCCCTTGGTGGCCAGAGCCTCAGCTCACCTTTATAATAGAACAAGCAATAATCAGCAAGCACAAACCACCTCCTTTTCCACAGCCTCATTCCAGAACTGTCCTGCAAAGCAAAGCAAACAAGTCAGGGCAATATCTGAGCATATTGTTCCCCTCCCCAGTCATGTACACCTTGATTCTGGAACCAAGACTTGCCCATATTCACTCTTTCTTTCAACAAATCAATGTTTTATTGAATAGCTATTCTTTGAATAGGACATTAAAATTCAGATTCGATGATAGCTTATTCTCAGGGAGTTTTATTTTATTTTTGTCTCCTGGAAACAAATTAATATGAGCCATCTTCTTTTAAAAAGCAAAATGTGAATTCAAAAATACAAGTCTCCCATTAAGAAAGGAATCGGTTCTTAACAAAAAGGAAGTTTTTGTTGGTTTTTTCCCTTATTTAGGCACTAAGCTGTAAAATACCTTCATTTATGTTAATTGGAAAACTGAATTTACATAGGATTGAAAAGAGTATAAGTTAGCTAATGAATTAACTGAGGCAAAGTTCTATTTGACTAAGCTCAGTTCTATACCATATGGTACTGATTTTGTTGTTGTGTCTTCCTTCCATTCAATATAAAAAGATTTGGATTTTCTTTGCTATCAAATTGTCTCATAACAAAATTCTATCTTTACTCAACTAAAATGTAAAGGTTTACACTTATTAAGAACATTTTAAATAATTGCAAATATTCAAAAACACATGGCCAAGGTAGGAAAATAGCAAAGTTTTAGGGTCAATTTTCTCCCAAACCTAGGAAAATTCCACAGCTTCTTTTAGCTTTAGAAAAGCCTGTTAAAATATGTCTTCCTTCTGCAGCCAGTCTTTGACAGGCTTGAATTGAAAAAAAAAAAAAAAACTGACAATTTCTAAACCTAAACACAATGAGGATTGTTCATCTTCTATTTACTAAAATGCTAAAAACAAATTTAACCTGAAGATTTCAACTTACATCAGTTTTATTATATCTCCTGCATATCAACCACATGATTTCTAAGGTCTTGGCACATGATATTTGCTTTGTTTGGAGAACTCTCATCTATCCTTCCATGCCTGGTTCAAACGTCACTTCCTCTGGGAAGTGTCCACAGCACTCTGCACAGATCTCTGCTACAGCTACAGCACAGCCAACGGGCCTGGGCTTGGGGTAGGAGTTGCGGAAAAGAATTATTTACAAACCCTCCCTCTCCCTCCACATTTCAAAGGAGTATCCTTGGTTTAGTGGGGACAGGGATGCAAATGGAAGAAATCAAAGAGTTAGATGACTCCAGTAAGAAAAAGATGAGCAGATGTAAGAAAAGAGAGGGAAAAAGAGTTGGGAGGGGAGCATGGAGTGAGCAAGAGAGGGTGGTGCCAGGAGAGTCTGAGAAGAGGCTGCAGAGCTGTTGGAGCTGCCATGGGAGAACTGGGGGGAAAGATTCCAAGGGGACGTTGAGGATTTCTTCCGTGTGGTGTGCAACGTAATGTTCCCCCCTCTGTCTTTCCACCAAGGCTTGACTAAAACTGGCATCATCACTTTGTGGTTTTGTTGGACATGATACTATGTGAGAGACTGGGCTGGGTGATGACTTAACGCACGAGAGATGTGCTATCTGCTTCCCCTGGTAGGTAAGAGTTTCTCAAGGGCTGGAGCCACATGTTACTCATCTCTTGACACCTGCTCTGAGAGCACTTACAGGGCAGGCACTGGGGGAATGAATGAATGAACAGCAAGGAGAGAAGGAGGGAGAAAGAGACATGGTCTCTGGCCCCAAGAACTCACAGCCCCACCATAACCAGAGGACCAGAGGCGAATCAACTGGCTGTGGGGATAGCGATGAAGGACGGCCTCACAGAGACAGAGCCGACAGGGCTTCCTGACTGAACACGTGTGCGGGGAGGAGGAGCTGGTGATGATGCTGAAGTTTCCACCCTGAGTGCCTGGGAGAACAGTGGTACCATCACTCAGATGCAGAAAAAGCAGTGTTGGGGGAAGAGAGAGAGAGGGCTGAGGAGACAATGAGCTGAGAGCCTGGCTGATGTGGAATGTGAGATGCTAGGTAGCTAGATATGTGTGCTAGACAAGGGGAGAGGAAAAGATAAGACTTTTTCAGCCAAATGATGACAAAGACTCTTTGACATCAGGAAGGCAAGTGCTGGCAGCAGATTGGCAGTAAGGCTGGATCCACGCTGAGCCACCCACACTATGGCCTGGGTCCCAGGGCAGCCAACAGCTCTGGGGGCCAAAGTGGTCAAGTCGGTTTGGGAGAAAAGTAACCACTGATTGCTGCACAGTCCATTCATAAGAACAGAGAGCAAATGACACAGCACGGTGGGCAGAATCAACCTGTCCCAGACACACTCAGGAACAGAAAGCTTACATGCCTGCTCCCAGCTTCCTGGGGCAAGAGCCGTCCCCCGTCCCCACTCTCATTCCTCAGCGTCCTCACCTGCTTGTGCAGCCAGCCCCTCACCACTACTGGAACATTAGGGTTCCTCCGGATCGCCTGCTCCCTCTTGCCAAAGCTGTGAACTTTACCGCTGGACTTTATGATCTACAAGAAAGCAGACGTGAACTCTAGCAGGAGAGCATTTAGGGAGACACAAAAAAGCACGTGTATGTTTGGAAGGCTGTCGGCTCTCTCCGCCTTACTCCAAGCGGCAGCACCCCCTGATCAAAGGAACAGCAACGAAACCGGGAATGGGCATCACATGGCCGCAGCATTCTAATTAAAAGGTGAGCCCAAGACCTGGCAAGCCTCCCAGCTGGGTCACAGAGAAAAAAATTTAAAGGGATTTTTCAATCAACTTTCAGCAGCTGTTAGCTCTAATGTGTCCTATGGCGTTCTGGAGCAAAGGTACTTTTTGGTCACAGATTTTGCTCATTTCCAGATATTTTCCCCTCCTATCCGAGTTCATCTCTCAGCACTCTCCCTTTCTCCACAATGCTGGTTCTCTTCCCTGCTCCTCAGTGTTCCCACACCTTGAGCACAAAAACTTCTGGGCCTTCTCAAAGGCCCATCTGTCACCCAATCTCTCCAGGCCCTCTAACACACATCCACATGTGAACAAGAGGTGTGGCCCTCCCAACCATGCCAGCGAAGTGAAGAACATGCTCAAGGTCTGAGGCATCTGTCAGCAATCACCTATTCTCTTGAACAAGGGTTATAACTCCTCTTGGCCTCAATATTCTGACCTGTCATTTGGGGAGAACACTTCTTATGGGTCTCCCTCACAAAACTATAGAAAAGATCAAATGGGCTTACTGTTACAAAGGGGCTTAGCAGAATATAAAAGAGGGGGAGGAAGGAACAAGTGGCCAGGAGCTCACCTTGGGTCCAGGCTTTGCCTCCAGGGTGGAGGTGGTCCCAGCTGTGGACGTTTCACTGACCATGCTGGACGGTCTTTGGTTTCTCTCTTGCTTCGACATATGTGGATTTGGCCTGTGCAGAAACAGGGGAATCCAGTGAGTAAGCGCCAAGCTGCAGAGTGGGAAGCAGAGTCAGATTTGTTCCAGATTGGAACTGGTTGCTGGGCCTTAAACAACCCAGGCCTGATCTTTTGGAGACCACCTGATTCCAGACTGCAGCCAGAGGGCCACGATGCCAGCCTAACCATGTGCTTCAGGGAAATAAGGATCACAGATGGCACATCTCTACAGCCTGACACCCCACAAAGCGGCCCAGACTGTCACCCCTGTCTAAGGCCCCCCACACTTTTAATCGGGTGTCTGAGATGACTGTCCCATCTGATGAGCATGTACAGTCACATCACTCTTCTCAGCAAGCAAGAGCAATCCATACCCTTACACACACACACCTCCATTGCCCTGGCTCCCAAAAGAAGCTGCTTATAATTAGTAACAAGAAATCACTTGCGCACACAACCACACCCCCAGATACACACAGAGAATTGCTTACATAAACGCCAGTGGGGCTTGCCTCCCAAAATAGACTACTCAACAAAGAGACTTATTCTGGAAGCACGCTATTGGCCCCAAAATAGAGCCATCAGAGATATTAACCCTTTGTGCTATGTCTGGAGAGCAGGAAGAAATTAAACAAGCCTCAGGCCCCAGTGAGCATCCCTGGCCTCCCCCAGTGATCATCCCCGGGGTTTCCCTCATCAGCATCCAGCAACATGGAGCTTCCCGCCAAGAAGCTGCCCTGGGAGGGCCAGCACTCTGGAAACATCTCAGTATGACACCCAAGAGTTACCAGAGAGAGTCCGCCTCACCTGCCTCCACAAAGCCTCAGCATTTGCCAGAGTTTTTCAAAGCAGCAGCAACAAATGCCCCCACACAAATTCAATATCTATCCTTGAACAGCTCAGTGCCTGATTCCAAGACCCTGCTGACTCCCAGCATCAGCAAGAATTTCTCAAAACAGAAGTCTCAGAGTTCTGCCAATGGGCAATAGGATTCAGGCAGTTGGAGACCAGGCAGACTGTAGTAAACTGAGGCTCTTTGCCTGAAGAGTGGAGAAAATCTGCCCTGGAGGCCTGGGCCAGGACCCTGCAGAGCTGGAGCCCGGGGAGGCCAGGCAGGACGCAGCTGAGGATGAAGTACTCTGGATGGATGTCCTTCACCCGGCTCACTTTTAGAGAGATGCAAAGCGGGAAAAATTTTAGTTTCCACCCTGGAGGTATGCTGCTTCCTTCAAAGACCACTGCTGCTCAAAGGATAAGTGATCCGTCTTGTGCCCCGAGACAGAGTCCTGACATCCCGCATTATGATGGAAATTCTCTGTGGAAGTAGCCGCAACCTCTGTGTACTCTCCAAGCAGTGCCAGCAGCAGGACCCTGCAGGATGCTTAGCAGCTGGAGGTGCAAGTCCTACCAGGCAGAAAGATCACTGGCTCCTTATCAGCTTAGGCACTAACTCCAGATTCCCCACCCCCGGCCTCCATCCCAGCCAGACTTTTGTTACCACTCCCCACTCGGAGGGAGAATGTTACCACGCTCACTGCTGGCAGAGGCTGTGTGCAGCAAGAGATAATAACCATGAGGGGTGGGAAGGGGCTCCAAAAGCCTGCCTTGTCCACCCCCTGCCTCTAGGCAGAACTATGTCCAAAACATCCTCCCGGAACCTGGTCTTGTCTGACTCTTCAGATTTCAGAGGTTGGGACAAGGAAAAAGAGTTCTCAGGTTGCCTCAGTTATGGCAGCTATATCTCTAAGTGAAAATTCAGGACACAAGGTCCAACAATAAAAAAGAGTTGTTTGGGATTTCATCAAGTGTAATTTGCTCCCACTTAAGACACTAATAGAGGCTTATTATAGAATATTTGAGAAATATAAGGAAAAGCTGAAAGGAGAGAAAAACATCAGCCACAGTCCTGCTATTGAAAGGAAAAACATTCGTAACACTTGGTATAATTACTTCCATTCTGTTTTATATGTCTGTTTTTGGGAGGGGCGGGGGAGGGAAAACAAAGGTGCTTCTTTGTTTATATATAATTGTGATCATACTGTGTTTATGATTTTGCATCTTCATTTTAAAAAACTTATTGTAATATAAATATCTTCTCCATTATTTTAAACTCATTCATATCATCTTAAATGACCACATCACAGTCCATCAACTAGATATGCTATTCCTCTTCTGTAGGATAAAGAAAAGAATATCTGAATTTATGAGTGGCTTCGGAAATCCAGGGCAAATGGCCACTTTTGCCATTTCTGTACCTTACAATTTTGAGCTCTAACTTTAACTGCCCTCCCCTGCATCCTAACCCCATGTCCCCCCCCACCCCTGGCTTCTGGGATGCTGGCTGGGGAGGTATGGGAAGAAAGATGACTGCCCCTCAGGCTTTAGGTAAGTCAGGAAAGAGGGTGCAACTCCCATCTAGGGAGCCAGCAGGGAACAGATTTTGGCTAGAGAGGGACTGGTTGTATCCCCAACATCCATGAGGGACAATGGTGGGCAGGAAGGAAAGAAGAATAGGAAAAAACACACAAAGACAACTCTTCCTCATGGACAGCACCACTCAGCTATACCCAGAGAAAGCTTATTAGATGTGACTAAAGTTCAAACTAAATCTGCCCCAAGAAAGGGACTGTGTTGTCTCTGCAAACAGGGGACATGTCTTCACCGGGGGTCCCCACGGGCAGAGACAGTTCCCAACTCAAGCAATAGACTCAGCTGTTATCTGGCAGTCCCTGAACTGGCTCTTTGAAACAACAAGGCACACAGAGGTACCCACTTGTCCAAGTAACAAGATCTGCCTTCAGAGGACATTTCTATGAAGCTCCTCAACATGGGTCATGATCTCTTGGGTCTTCTAAGGATGAGCATGACTTTCAGAAATAACTACAAGTTATCTGGAATTACAACTAGCCTTAAAAAAAAAAAAAGTGGTGGTCATGCTTGGGAACACCATCTGGTATCCAAAAATGGGGTTATGGAAAAAGTTTCAAAAACAATTTTCTCACTTGGCTAAAAAACTGGCTTGAAGGAAACTTCTAGAGGTGGTTTACGAGAATGGTTCGAGCAATGGAAACATCAGTGGTGCATGTGTATAGTCTCCTGCAGAGACAACACTGAAAGGAACATCACTCACTTGAATTCTGGTACGTTTGTTTTCAGCTTGTTACATCTTACAGGTATCTTCCACTTAAGAGCCCGGTGGAGCAGACACTGATTTGTCAACCAAAAACACTTCTTAGACAGTATGCTCCTCAGAGTGTACCCTACTGACAAATCTCACCCAAGAACTGTCTTCCCTCCCCAGAGAAGAGCTTGTGCCCCTGAGCTGAGCAACTGGGAAAGGCATTTAGTTCCCACCAGCATGTCCTCAGGCACATCGAGTTACCTCAGATCCCAGGGACAGGAGACCAAAAAACTTGCACACACAGACTCTTGGTGTCATCAAATAAAACCCATTAACTTAAAAGGCTGTTTGCCAGGTTTCTGTGCCATCTGGATTCCCCAAGTACAGTGGGATGATCTGAACAAAGACCTCCCTTTCCTTGGTTTGGGCTGCATGAATGCTGATTATTTTGCTGGAGGGATGTGGGCTGAAGTTGGAAACAGTGAGCTAGAATTTTAACACAACTGCCTCCCATCTGAAACGAACAAAAGAAGTTAGGACTAGACAAAATTAGTCTGGAGAAACCCAGTTGGAAGGTGGCTTGATTCTCCTCTGAACTTTGTCATGGATGTCAGGTGAGCTCGGGCAGGAAATCGCTTTCTCTGTGCCTCCATTCCCCAGGTATAAAAGGAGTGCTTCTGCTTCCTGAATATTTGGGACTAAATGCAGATGTAAGATACTGACAGATATAAGGAAAGAAAGTTATAAATACAGAAGCTACTTTTTTCTGTTGGATCTGAATTTAGGTGAGTTTGGTTAATGGGACCCTCGGCTGCCTGTCAATCAACAGTGTGAACTGAAGCAGACTGAAGTGGGGCCACAACCAGACCATTCTCCAAGCTCTCTGTCACAATAGGGAGGTCACTAACCCAAACAGCATCAACCCTTAAAGGACAGAACAAGGTCAAGCAAGCAGAGGGACTGGGCTGTACTTGTTGAGCACCTACCGTGTGCCAGGCACTTTGCCTGCATTATGTTACTTAACCCTGCAAAGTCAGGTTTAGCATCTTCATTTGTAGATGAGGAAACAGGTTCAGAGAGATTAATGACTTTCCCAAGACAGAAGCCTGACTTCCAAACCAGCTTTGCCTCAGAGAGATCATCCATGGCAAGTCCCAAGGTCTGAGAGAAGCAGGTGTTTGCTCTTCTCAGCCCCAAGACCATCCCCCAAACCAAGAGGATCCAGTGGTAGTGGAGAAGAGCACAGAACACCTGGCTCTCCGCCAAGCCCTGCAGCTTACTGACTCCTCTACAAGTCACATGAGTCCTCGGGCCTCAGTTTCCAGTTTTCCAAAATGGGTGAAAATCACCTCTGATCTCACAAGGTAGTTGTATAGATTGAAATGACGCTTTGAAAACCATGAAGCACTGCATGAAATGAGAAGCGTTATTTGTAATTGTTACCAGTGGAGTCCCCAGAACTTAAATTCCAGCTATACTTTATTTTTATTTCTAAGGCACTTCTCTCCAGACAGCCCAAGGTGCCAAACAATTAACTCTAAACTACAATCATTTCCTATAAACATCCCTGTAAACATCTTACCTGAAATTTTTTTTTTAAGTGTAGCAACCCCCTGGCTGAGGGATTCAGCTCCCATTTTCCCCCCAGAAGAACATTAAGGCCAGAGACATCAAGGACATGACAGGAGGTTAGAAAGCTATGGGGAAACAGAAATCTTTTACTGAGAAGATCTCATAAAATGACACCTGTCTCCCATTAATTCCTGGAAAAAAGGGCCTCAAATTCATGCTCTGTATTCAAGAATTCTATGCACAGAAAGCTCAGCTAAAATTACTGATATGAGAGGAGGAGAAAATGAGAAGCAAACACCAGCAAAATTTTCAAAGAGCTTACACTCATCATCTAAGAGTTTGGGAAAAGCAATGCACAGTGAAAATCAGGGAAAAAAGAGAGCTCTTATCCCAAACAGGCAAATACCTCCACACCCCCTCTTCCCAGAGAAAGAGAGACACACACACAGACAGACCGCCAACGCTCACTGTAAACTCCCAACACCCCGGAGGAGGCTGTCTGACACAGGTTTTCATTCAGTAACTATGGCCTCATTACTCAACTATGGCTTACTGTGTTCCTTCCCCTTACCCCTCAACTCCTCTCTTAAACACAGGCTCCAGTTCCTTACCCCACCCCACCCCACCCCAGGAGGTGTAAAGCACCCCTTACTCAGCATGAAAACAACTCAGTAAGCCTTGTGCTGAACCCATACCCCGGCCATTATCAGAAAATTGCCCCGAACCTGGCACAAGCACAAGCCCTCACCCTATTGTACGACGCTGGGCTGGTCTCTTTCACTGTCCAGGTTCTGCGTCTTCATCTGTGCAGGGGGAGAACCAGACCTTGTCCCCGACTGTTCCTTCCACCTCTGCTTTACTATTGCAGAGATGCTGCAATTCTAACCAGCAACTTTGGCAAGCCCTCTTTTAGCCTATCTGCTCCTTCTAGCTTACCAGCAGCCCACTTCTCTCATTAGACAATGGCATTTTCTAATGGAGATCAGAGCAGTTGGGGATGGAGGGGAGAGCAGAAGAAGAGGACAAAAAGGGAAGTCACAGGGAGAAACAAAATTACTGTTTGCAAGCAGTTTCCCTTATTCACACAGCAAAGCCACCACTGCAGCGTTTTAGCCCAGCACAGACAGAGCCAAAGACGTGGTTGCTGTTGTGGCAAACACTGCGTCCCCAATGCCAATGCCCCTCAAAACAGCAACACCAAAAGCCAAGCCAATACCCAGGTGTTTAAATGACCATCACCATCTCTTCCCCTACCTGTGATATCACAAACACTGTCTCCTAGTCCCAGGGAGGAAAACTGAACAGTCAAGTTTCTGCATCTGCTTGCCGGGTGTTTCCATTTTTCCTCATTTCTTCTGCTGCCATGGTAACCAAATGCAACAGGCAAAGCTAGTCCAAACTGCCAGTGTCTAGAGACAAGGTGCTGGCTATGTTAGCTGCAAACAGCAATGCATTAGCCCCACCGGCCAGGGCTCAGCAGATGAGCAACAGGGCAGACTCCTCTGGGAGTTTAGGAGCACCCCCCTCCAGTGCTCTCTAAATCTCTCAGTGCCAGCTTTACCAACTTGTAGCTGCAGGAGGAATAGAAGACAGCCATCTCCCAGCAGCAGGAGATGCCCCACCCCCAGGCCCATAATCAGCACATGCCTCAGCAGAGTCTGCAAATTGAACCCCCTTTAGCAACAAGGTCAAAGATCAGGAAGGTAATTCTTACCTTCAGCAAGATAGTAACTTGTTAAGTGGTATCCCCAAAATACCACTCACAACATTCCAGGCAATTCCAACTTGTGTTTATTTTCCAAATAATCCAATGAGAAAACTGAGGGATGCTCAGACCCCAGCGGAAGGAGCAAGCTAAACTCAATGGGATGCTGAGAAAGGCAGACCAAGCAAGGGTACCCTCCCTGCGAGGAACCTGCAAGGTGATCTTGTATGCCTTGCAGCTGGCTTCTCAGCACAACAGCAGGCTTTTGAACTTCCAGAGCGCACACTCTCTCAACCCTAGGCCCCACCTCAACATCAAATGCTTGGCAGAGTCTGAGGATCGGTGTACACAGCCTGCTGTCAGTCAGCTGCCAGCGTCACTGCTCGGGAATGCTTCCCTCCTCTTCCCCGAGAGCTGCAGAGGCGTTTGTCAGCGGCTTCCTGGGCAGCCCAGCACTGTAGAGAAAACACTTCCGTGCGTGAGCACTAAACACCAAACCACAGTCTGGGAAGTATCCTGTGCCAAGGACTACCCTTTTAGGAGGGCCCTTGTGTGTGGCCCTTTTGGCCACAAAGGGTCTGGCTTCAAGCTCACAGTTCAAGAAAGTCACTGAGAATCGGGAAAAGAGGCTTAAGAAAAGGAGCTAAATGATCCAATCACTAGAAATTAGGCCCTATAATAAAATGTTTGAAAACATTTTCTGGAGAAAAGACCATGGAGGAGGCTTGGCATCTTTCAAGCAAGTGTGAAGTTATTACAAATCAAACTTTATTACTGCAAATACAATTACGATTAAAATCTCTATGCAGCAGAAGTAGCCTACTCTGTCAGCACATTGAGTAGGGCCAAGAAGAGGACTGTCCCCTGAAGACCTCTGAAATGAGAGGCAGTATGGCATAGTGTTTAGAAGCACAGCATCTAGGGCCAGACTGCTTGGATTCAAATCCTGACTCTGTCACTTACTAGGTTTGTGACCTTTGACAAGACTCTTAACTTCTCTGTGCCTTAGTATCCATGATAAAAATGGTATCTTCCTCATAGGACTGCTGTGAAAATTAAATTAATATAGGTAATGCACTTAGAAAAGTACCTGCTAATTAATTCCTCTAAGTGTTAGCTATAAAATTAATAATAGTAATACTATTATAATTTTAAAAGCCAACTCTAATTTTAGGAGGTAGATTGCTTCATTTAATGTTAAAGATGAAATTCTGGATCCTGACATAAGGGATGCTTAGAAAGTGTCTTTCCTAGAAAATTATAGGCTGGGTTGAAATTTGCTTGACTATGACATTTAGTCATTGATCTGACACCTGCCGTAAGCAGCCACATGATAAATGCACCCCACTTTCACCTGCAAGCCCTTCTTGAAGACTTTTACCACATCCTCCTTCATCTTCTCTCCTGCAGATTAATCACAATAGGTCAAAGGACAAGGGGGTTCCAGTTCCCTTCCTCAGAGGAATCTCAATGGCTCAATAGCCCTCTTAAAATTCAGTATCCAGAACACAGTGTTTGGAGCTTGGCATGTCCCTGATGCTTCATAAACTTGTCTTGAATGAATGAATGAATGAAGTAATTCGCAAACACATGATAATGCTAAAATTATTCTCCCCCTTTCTCTATGCATTGGTCTTTTATTCATACAGCCTGAGCTTATATTAGCTTTCCCATGAGGCATTTCCTGTTGGCTTGGGGGTAAGGGGTGCCCCCTGGGGAGATAAGGCTACAGAACCCATTGACTTATGCCCATTCCCCTCCATGGCTCTAACAAAGAATTAGGTAGCGTAACAAGAAGGTGAAATGAGAAAACAAGTACTCTAGTCATGCAGGAAAAGAAGCTTGTTAGTGATAGACTCAAAACGTCCTGCTCCCCTTCATAAATCTGGACTGTAGATTAAGTGTAATCATTAGCGCTGTCCAACGAATATTTCTGATACTCTCCCCAGGTACACAGTAGCTATGCACTTCCCTGCTCCCCTTAAAGTCAGAAGTAGTCCCTTGACTCCCTTTAGTCAATGAAATGTGAGTGGAAGAGCCAGTGCACAATTCACCGAGCTCCCTTCTTCTTGCCTTTTGTGAAAGCAGAGAAATGAAGACTCCCTCAGTACAGATGCCCTCAGTTGACCTGTGATGGACATGAAGTGAAAGTGAGAAATCAACCTTTGTTGTTTTGAATCACTGAGATTTGTTTGTTGTTGCCACAGCAGACCCTAGCCTATCCCGACTGACTCTGTATTGCTGACAGGGGAGGAAGAACACTCGGTGCCCCTGTCCTCTGGCCCCATCAGATCATAGCTTTCACGTTATTTCTCTTCTCCATGCCTCTAATCTGGGAAAGCATCTTTCGGTGGGCATGCACCAGTTATTCCAAGCAGCTCAGGTGAGTTCTGTCTGCCAACAGTGGGGGAGATGTACCTGTTCACACCAACAATGCCCCAAGAGAAGTCACCATGGAGATGGGCTTTTAAAAAAAATTTTTTTTCTTCTCACAGAAGAAAGAACTATTATTTGACTAAAATCTACCTAAGATTGTCACTGTAGCTCTGAGAATAACAGGTGTCTAGAGGACATGTAAAGGTGAAGAGAAGAACTTGAGAGTAATTTGGGAGGGATGGGAACAGCAAGTTGTCTAAAATCAGTGCTTCCCAAACCACCTGATCAAAATCACCTGGAAATCTTGTTAAAACACAGATTACTGGGCCCAGAGTCTCTGATTCAGAAGGTCTGAGGTGGGGCCTGAGAATTTGCATTTCTAACAAGTTCCCAGTTGATGCTGATCTGAGACACACGTTTCGACGTGTGTCCACCGCTCCAGAAGGATTAGCTCTAAGAATCTTGGGTGAAGGCTCTGGCAAGGAATCGTCAATGTAGTCACATTCTCCAGTGTTTGGCCTTCATGGACCCTCTTTGGAGAAGGAGAAGGAGAGAGCCAGTTTTCCTTTTTCCACCAGAGACATCAGTCTGAGAGGTGATGTGTAGGGACACCTACGGTCATCCCAGCCTTTTTTCCTCAGCACATAACACACTACACAACTTTTAAAATTAAGCTCCTCTAAGGGAACAAAACAGGAATCTCGTTCATTTGCATACTTAAAAAAAATGGTTTCTGTGAGGGGAAATCATGCCTCCCCCTCCAGAGCTTCCCCAGGAGGTAAATCTGGGTGTATTTCAGGAGGAAGCAAATTAGGTAATTGGCTGCAGCCTCTCTCTCCAAACTTATCTCCACACACCCCCTTGATAAACCTCTACTACAACTCAGTCCTCTGACCCCACCAAGGCTGGTCACGCTCCCCTCAGCTGTAAACGACACCCCAACATGTGCATGTGCACACGTTCATTAACATCTTCCTTTATCTAAATCCTCCTTCTTCCTCTAGTTTAGGGCCACTCTTCAGGAAACCTTCCCATTCTCTCACCCCCACTGCAGTTGATTAGTCACCAAGTCCTGTCAGTTTTACCTCCCAGGTATCTCCAGAATCCACCCAGTGCTCTTCATTTCCCACTCTAACACAACTGCTATAGATCCCCCAGGCTTACCCTGTAGGTCTTTGCCCAGGGTGTTCACCTTGATTGGACAGATGTCTTTTTAAACCACATCCCTTCCCAGGATGGGGAGGCCTTCTGTGGTCCCTAAGCCAGGTTGGAGTCCTCTTCATCAACTCCCACTGAACCCTCTGTTTCCTCCATCATGGACATTTCTTATTTGTGATCTCTTATTTCATCATCTATCTTCCCTACTCAACCATGAGCTCCTCACCACCAGGACCACGTCTGTCTGGCTTGCTGTTCAACCTGTAAAGTCCAACACAGCCCCAGACACAGTGTAGGCACTTACTAGATATTTAATGAATAAATGCAGGAATCATCCCATCATAGGAATATATAGTTCATAGGAATCCTCCCTTCCTCTCAATGCCTAAAGCACGTTCTGTCTGTTGCAATGAATGTCTGGTCACCCAGTGCCATCCACCACCTGAGACAAGTAGATACCTCCATGACATTCAGGAAATGGGATCTAGAGGGGAAAAGTCACCCTTGAAAAGAAGGAACATTGTTTCCTTGGAAACTGGATGCAATTGAGATTAATTACAGAGATATTTTGGTATGAGAAAAGAGGCTACCTTCTCAGAATTGGTCAGGGGACAAAGTCTTCTGTTAAGAATGAAAAGAAAAAGAAGTGTATGTGACAGAGTGTTTAGTGATCGGAAGTCTGCATTTTCTAGTGGCTCCTACTGAAGTTGGTAACTTCCAAAGCTAAGGGTTCTGATGGATCTCCATCTAGACCTTAATAATGGCAGGTTCCCATGTCTCCAGGATGCCCAAGAGCCTAAAGAAGAGGACTGAACTCAATGAGTCCAGCTCCTTGCAAGAGCTTCTGACCTTCAGGATTCTATAAACACATTTAATCTGAGTTGGAATTTGGTGAATCCACATTCCTGCTCTGTTTTGGTTTTCTGTGGGTTTTTTTTTTTTTTTTTTTTTTTGACACAGTCTCTGTTACCCAGGCTAGAGTGCTGTGGCATCAGCCTAACTCACAGCAACCTCAAACTTCTGGGCTCAAGTAATCCTTCTGCCTCAGCCTCCCGAGTAGCTAGGACTACAGGCATGTGCCACCACATCCAGCTAATTTTTCTATTTTTAGTAGAGACGGGGTCTCACTCTTGTTCAGAATGGTCTCGAACTCCTGACCTCAAGCAATCCTCCCACCTGGGCCTCCCTGAGTGCTAGGATTACAGGTATGAGCCACCACACCCAGCTTCCTGCTCTGTCTTGACACAGTTATTTTTCAACCTGGGAGACAAGACAATCAATCTTTACCTTCTACGCACTCTTTCTCTGCTATTGATAGTATTAATGCTTCCAAAGTCAGATCCCCAACCCCAGACTCTGGCAGTCATGTCCCATGGAACATAAGCATCGAAATAACTTAGCATGCTGCCTCTAACTACAGCAGGGGCTGGACTTGACTAAAGAAACACCACACAAAGGCAGCACAGACCTTGAAGCCCAGCTCACCTGGGATGGCACTCTGGCTCTCTGCTTCTAGCCATGTGACTTTGGGCAAGTGACTACTCCTTTTGAGACTCAGTTTCTTCATCTCTAAAATGGTGATGATGGTCTACCTCTCAGGTTTATTGTATCAAATGAGATATGCATGTAAAGCCTCTAGCACAGAGCAAACACACAAGGAATGTCAATTTTTACTATAATTATAGATTTCCAGTTTTAAAAGTTCTGTAGGATAATGATTCTAAGCTGAAAATGCTATAGAGGTACAATGGTATGTTTGGAATTTGCCTTGAAATAATTCAGGGGATGAGGGGGAGGGTATAGATGGAATAAAATTAGCCATGTTTTGGAAATTGCTGAAGATAGGCAATGAGTACGTTGAATTTATACACAGCTCTCTCTACATTTGTGTATGTTTAAACTTTCCATAATGAAAAGTTTAAAGGTGTAAGTACTGAGGGAAGGAAATGTTGTAAAAATACTAGTATTTTAAGATCATATTTGGTTTAAGTAACTAAACAGACGAAGAAGGATTTGAAGAAGAAAAAAGTACTGAAAGCTAACATCGCTTTATTAGCTTCCCCCCAAAATATTTTCTTCAAACAAAACTATTGCAGATGAGCAAGAGGGGACAGAGACACTCGTGCACATTTCTTGGAAAAGAATATATCCTACATGAGCTATACATGTATTTTTAGGTAGACAAGCCCTGGGTGGTAGGACCCACCTCTGGGTACCCAAGAGACCCTGCTGAAACTGAGCTGAGAAGGAAGAAAGTCCCTGAGTTAGGAAAAGAAAACAGAAAGAACTCAGAATGTTCAGGGACAATGGGTATTACCAGCTCTCCTTTCTTCTAAGCCCTGGCTTTGGACTCTTATTTGAGGATTCCCTGGAAGGCTGGTTCAGCTCAGTCTAAAGTTGTACGTGTGTGTGTTTGTGTATATGGAGGTGTGTGTGTGCCTGTCTGTGTATATATTTTTTTAAGTGATGGGGTCTTGTTAGCCTTGAACTCCTGGGCTCAATTCATCCTTCCACCTCAGCCTCCCACATAGCGGGGACTACAGGCACACACCCTTTCCCAGCTTATCTGAAGTTGCATTTTCATGCAGATGATGGGTCCTCTCAGAGCACAGCTAGTGTGTTAGAGGATGCATCAAGGCAAAGGATTCACTGAGGGAAAAAGGAACTTTTTTTTTTTTTTTTTTTTTTGAGACAGAGTCTCACTGTTGCCCGGGCTAGAGTGCAGTGGCATCAGCCTAGCTCACAGCAACCTCAAACTTCTGGACTCAAGCGATCCTCCTGCCTTGGCCTCCCAGGTAGCTGGGACTAGAGGCACATGCCACCATGACCGGCTAATTTTTTCTATTTTTAGTTGTTTGGCCAATTTCTTTCTATTTTTAGTAGAGACAGGGTCTCACTCTTGCTCAGGCTGGTCTCTAACTCCTGAGCTCAAACGATCCGCCCGCCTTGGGCTCCCAGAGTGCTAGGATAACAGGTGTGAGCCACCACACCTAGCCGGAAAAGGGAACTTTTAAGAGACTCTGACAATACCCACCACAGTACATCCTACATTATCTCTCCTCTTGCACATGTTCCCACTCAGAGGAGTCTGGAGACTGGAAAATAAAATTCTTCTTGTATTTCACTTTGAAGCAACCAACCCACTCCAAGCCCCTCTGAGAGAAAAAATAGTCCAGCAAATTTTTTTTGAGCAAATGCCTTTAAGCTCCCAAACTCTGCCCAGATCAGGAGAATATATAAAAATACTTACTCTTCTTGAAGAATGAATTCACTATTTTCCGGAGAAAACTGCCCCGTCACAGGATGCCTGAATGCTGTGGTCTGCTGGTTATGGCTAAAGAGAAAGAGAGATTGATGAATGAGAAGTCACGTGAATGGAAAGAGTACAGACACAACAGGCCAGCAATGTCTGGGGACCCTGGTCATCGAAGATTCCTCACAGAGTGAGGAAGTAAGTGGGCCTTTCCTCCAAGACACAACACTTAATCTGTCAGAACCCTACCACATAGAAAAGCCAAGAATTTCCAGCTCACGTGTCAAAGCCCACCTAAGAGGCAGGGATTTTAATTCTAAGGAAGTCTTGGCTCCAAGAGAACAATGCATCTTGGAGAGACATTCCATGAAGTACTTATTCCAACAAACTGAAACGTTAAGCAAAAAGTTACTTTAAGACAGCACCAGCGAAAACAAGAATGAAGGAAATCAGACGACACTCTTGACAGCTTCTCAAAACCATGAGCCAGTGAAAGAATTCTAAGAATTAACCACCTACCCAGAAAATTTTCTTCTTAAAATTCTTCTCCCCACTACAAAATGTCTTCACTTCCATGATGAGATATAAATGCACGGGCATGTCGCTGCAACATGACCTGCACAATTTGAACACTGTAAAGTTTCTATGGCCCTTTTGAAGTGAGGAGGGATCCACTTCCATGCCAAGCTGACAGACACAACCAAAGTGTGTAGGTGTTTTGTGCACTACGAAAGTTGCCTGGTTCTTTGAAAAGGAGGAGGAGCTGGCTCTAGAGGCTGCTGGTTTCCTCCACAAATAAACTGATCTTTTTATTATAAAAGAATATGATTTAAAATTCCTTCAAAATCATAGTCATTTTAGACATTTTAGAAAATATAGTAAGTCAGTCACCCATGATCTCACCATATAGAGATATACCTGGGTATTTTCTCCTTTCAAGCTTTTTTCCTTCTATTTAAAAAGACAATTGTGATTTTACTGTAGATAAAAACCTATGTCCTGCTTTTCCACATTCTATTAACACAGAAAATGTCCTATGTCATTAAGACTTCTTCATTTAAAATAGCTGAATAATAGTCTTATCATATGGATGTAAGTTTTTATCCATACAATTGTTTAAAAACTGTTTACTGGGCACCCATGTGCTAGGAACTGCTTTAGGTGGTAGAGATACAAAGTGAATTAAAAAATCCTAACTTCATGGTGCTTATAGTCTATAAAGATTTACATTTTTCTAACGCAGGTGTCCTCCTCCCACTATTATAATCAATATATCTTTTGAGTACAGGCTTTTTCTGCAATTCAAAGTATTTCCTTGGCTTAAAGTCCCAGAGGCAAAATTACTGAATCAAAGGGCATGGTCATTTTTTAAGGTGCCTAACATGAACACTTAAAATGCTTTCACTGTCAGAGTCAATAGATCATCTCGGTTTGGTAATGTTAAGATAGCCCCATCTCCAAACCTGAGCCTCCCTGGAGATGTCTATATCAGCAAAGCACAAAGGTTAAAAAACAAAAACTCTCTAAGCCTACAAAGTTTTTCTTACTCTGTCCCAAGCCCTGGTCAGGGCCTCCTGTGCCTGGTGTCTGGGGTAGGCTAGGCACTGAGGATTAGAGCAGCCTGAATCCTAACAAGCCAAAGGTGAAGCAGGCAGAGCTATCAGGCCGGGCTGCTCCCTGGTGCTACAACTGTGAACACCCCACCACACCCTCTCCCTTCCCAACCACAGCCAGCCTCTGAATTCCCAGCTCCTGGTCCCAGGTAGCATGTGGAATCCTATGACCTCATCTGGCAGGCAGGCAGCAGCATGGTCTTCCCAAAAAAACAAAGTTAAGCCATGAGCACCTACGACAAGGATGAAAAACAAAAGCAGTTCTTCTGAACACCTGTTTTAGAAATCCTTGCACCACATTCAAGGGTTAAGCTTTATTTACAACCGAGCTCCTTCTAGACAGTCATTTCTACTCACCAGGGAATTTGAAAATGCAAACTCTAATGTAAGCCTGCCTCATTTCCACCTAGACCAAAAAAAAAAAAAAAAAATGCCCTGCTTATAATGGAATAACAATAAAGCAATAATACCACTATCCACTATTGCCTCTAAAGGGCTTTACGGTCTACAAAGCATTTTTTTACACATCTGGGATATTTATACCATCAACCCCCATTTTATGAATGAGGAAACTGGGCTTGGAGAGGTTAAGTGATTTGCACAAGATAATTTTGTCAATAAGTGAAAAGGCTGGGACATGAATCCAGGTCTTCTATTTCTATGTTCTTTGTATGATAACCTGCTGTCCACCTCCCCTTAGGAGTCTTTGGGCTGGCAGCCTCCTGGCCATGATCAAAAAGCCCTAAAGACAAGGCATCAGGAAAACAGCACTGTCTGCTACAACTCCCTCTCTCTACCTCCCTCCTTCTCCTCGTGCCCAGGGCCAAAGTTCTGAATGGCTACACTGTGTGACACCCAGGAGCCCCCAAATAGCTTTTGGTCCTACCGCAAGATCAGTCGGTAGATCTCTGGCAGATAAGAGCAAAGAGACTCTCCTATGTACCTGGAGCAGGTCCCGCAGCCAGCACAACCTTAACAGCAACTCTAGGGCTCCCCACCCACAACCTACACCAGCTTAAATAAACCCAGAGTCTTGAGTAAATGAATCTTGAACTGGAAAGTGTAGGCACTAAGATGAATTTTACATTCCAACATTAGAAGGAAATAAATTTTAAAATTAAACAAAAATAGGTGTCATTTGCTCAGATCTAGAGGCAGCTCCCCAAACTTTCTTCCCTAATACGTATGCTGCCTTCTTTGCCAAAAAAGTTTTTGACCACAGCATCGTCACCGCCATCTCCTGCATCTACATGGAGCTTTAGATGTGCTCACGTTCACATCTTACTCGACCCTCCCAATTACCCACTGAGGAAGGCAGGGCAGATCCCCATGTTACATATAAGGAAACTGAGGTTCCAGGTTATGAGATGTTATTGGAACACTAAATTATTTTTAAAAAAAAGTACATTAAAGAAAGAGATGAACCAGAGTAATGCCTCTTGAATACTGAGGTCTTAAAATCTGATCATTTTTGATCAAACACATGCAGCTTTGCTAACAGCAGAGCTTCTTGTTCAGCACTCTTTGAGCAAAGGGACATGAGTTAGGTCCCTGGGCTATTCCATTCAATCTTCTCGAATACCCAGTAGGGCAGGTTATGTGTCATCATACCAGGCTACAAGTAAGGAAAGTGAGGCCCAAAAGGAGTAGACTATTTACCCACAACTGCAGTCTACTCCTGTGTTCCGTGAACACCACCACGCTTTTGGTCTCTTTTCACTAGCCAGGCTCATCCTTACCAAACAAGGGCTGCCAATTAAACACAGGTTCCCAAACCCATTTGGAGATCACAAAGTCCTCTAGCTTTATTTGCTGTCCCTGACCCCTCAATCCAAAAGCCCCCAGTCTGCTCCATTTCCTGATTCTAAAACCCATGAAGAGGCTCATGTCCTATCACTCTGTCTCAAGAAGCATTTAGCAGGCACAGACACATCCCCTGAAATACCTGTTCTTAAACCTGAATTGCCACCTTGCTCCTTGGTAGTTCAGAGATGGCCCGGCTGGGAGCCAAGTGGCTGGTTTCAAGGGAGCACAAAAACTCTTTTCCTCACAAGGGCTTCTGTTTCTCTTCAGGCTACCAACAAAGTAATTTGGCAAATGAGGTAAACATACTTTAGCCTTCATTTTCAAATCCTATTCTTCCTCCCTGAAATAGCTCCTCAAAGCTGAATGGCAGCCAATTTCACCTGGGAGAGGACCAGGGAGCACAGATGGAAGAGGGCAGGGCAGGATGAGCCCCGTAGAGGCGGGCCACCGGGAACCATCCACATAAATAAGCACGTCTTCACAAGCCCCAGGCCCAGGCCCAGAAGGACTTAGGTTAGGCCCTACGGGAAGTCTGACAGCAAACACAAAAGACTTGATAGAGTAAAGTGAGGACCAGGAAGAAATGGAGACCAATTTGAGCTTGATCTAAGAAAAAGCCTAGCTACAATCACAGATGAGGATAGTCAAAATATAAATGGATCCTATAGTTTCTTGCAATGTTTTTGCAAGATTTTCTGCTCCTATGGGTTTTGACTACAATGTGAACGGTGACTTTGGTTGGTTAAACATAAAGGTTACAATTACTTAGTACAGCAATTTTTTTTGGAATGGCAAGAAGTTCTGGAGTTGTGTGAATGACACTCAACAGTGGAGGACAGAGCACCCTGATATGTCTGGTTTTCTGACAGTGGTGGTTTTGGTATGCTGAGAGTGTGACCAATCTGCTCCGTCAGCACTACCTCTTATCCGGCCCATGCCATAAAGAGGAGAAGAAAGAGCTTAAAATGTAAGAAAAGTGTGTGGCCTAAAAGCCTGAGGAGGGATTCTATCAAGGATCTTCTCATTGTTATGCTCAGCAGTATCTGTCTCCCTGAACCTTCTGGCTCCCCAGTGTGGCTCCCAGAAGACTGTAAAACAGCCACCCTGCAGGCCTGAAGCCACATTCAGCACTGCCTCCAGGCTTGCTAAGGCACTTACTATCTTTGTGTGTCAAGAAAATCAAGGATTCTGGATAACCTACTAAAGTTCCTAGTTAGGTCCCCAAACTAGAAATTAAAACTCCAAGAACACAAGAAATCATCTCTCCTCTTCTTATTCGGGTCCAACAATAGCAATCAGGAGTTGAAACCACATCTCCACATTTCCTCAACATTTCTTAAGCTCCTTTTGGTTTATTTTACTGAACACTTTCATAATACTGCTCTTTTAGTCCAAAGTGTCACCACTGTTAATGTGGCATCTCTAAGGGGAGGAGATCCTTATTGAAATGGTCTTTTGAGCTTGCACTATTTTGACAATGTCAAGATTTATAACAGCTCGCTGCACATGAGCATTCATCTGACCATCTTTTCTTCTAGAAGCATGGGAATCAGGCCTCGATGAACCAATGAATGGTTCCCAACCTCTCTGCAAGTGGAAGCTCTCAGTCACACAGCACTAATCAGCCTCCTTCAACATCTGCCCCGGGCAACACGTCAGCACAGAGCCCTGGGGTCAGAAGATCTGGGTTCAAACCAGAGCGAGCACCTCACTGAGCCTCAGTTCTTCCATTTGCAAATAGGGGATAAAAATGTCCCTCTAAAAGGCTGTTATGAGGATAAACTGAGGAAGCGCATATAAAAGAGCCTTGTAAAATGCCTGGCATCCAGAAGGTACTCAGTCAATGTTTGTTGAACCTGACTGTGCCTTGACTATAGCAATGACTACCAGACATCTAAATTTTAACAGGGCAAGAACAGAATGAGCCTCCTTCTCCCCAAACCCAGCACTCCTCCAGGCTTCCCTATTTCCATTAACAGCATCACTATGCAAAAACCTTGGAGTCACCCTCTCTTCCTTTATCTTAACTTTCACATATAATATGTGAGGCACACAGAGGCAAGTCCTGCTGCCCCTATCTACAAAACACACACCGAATTCATCCACTTCTCTCCATCTCTACATCAGGCACCCTACTCATCTCTTGACTAGATACTACGACAGCCTTCTAACTGCTCTTTCTGCTTCCACCTTGGCCTCTGTGCCAGCCATTCTACTCACTAGAAGCCTGATGGATCTTTTAAAATAAGTTAGATCATGTCACACTCCTCCATTCAACCTACAACATCTCTGTATTACACACAGAATAAAAATAATCTCCTTACCTTGGCCAACAAAACCCTAGATGCCTTGCCCCTGACTGGTTCCATCCTTATCTGCGCCATTCCTCCCCTTGCCCATCCTGGCCCAGCCACACTGGCCTCCTTTGTGTTCCTTGAACACCAAGCTCTCTCCTACTAGACATCCTTTGTACTAGCCGGCTTCTCAGCCTGGATGCTCTTTCCCCCCTATTCTCACAGCTGGTTCCTGGTCATTCACACCTCAGCAGAATTATCACCATCTCAGAGCCCTTCCCAACCACCCACTACCATAGCTCCCGGTCACTTCACATCACATCACTCTATTTTAATTATTACTACCTGTTATTTTCCTTACTTGTGTGTTTGATTTTTGTCAGTTTCCCTGACTAGCAAGTATATTTCGTGATAGCAAGGCCCTTGCCTGTCCTTTTACTACAGAATCAGCCTATAGCAATGCCTGGCACATAGGAGGTGCTCAAAAAATATTTGCTGAATGAAGGAAGGAGACAGGACTAAGGAGACTCCTACCTTAAAGTGAGGCTATGCCTCTAAATGAGCTAGCTAATCTTACAGAAATCTAGACTCAGGTAACAGAGACAAGAACCTAACAGTCATCAGCTCTCAGAAGGCAGTTGGCTTCTATTCTTACTGCCAGAGGAAGGAAGAGTGAGACACCAACATGCCAAGAACACTTCATCCTTGGCTGTCCCCAAACTGTGTTACAACATAATTTGGAGAAATTAGCCCTCCCCTGCAACTTCCCCCACACCCCTGCAAAGGAGGGTTAATATACTCAACAGAGAGAATCAAAGAATAGAATGCAAACAGCCTAGAGGAAATTACTGTGTGATTAAAAACACACAAGAGGATAATACAAACATCACCTGCGTCTCCCTCGTGTGAACTGAGAGTGTGTTTGGTGTGAAACCTACAATTTGGTGACTGATTAAACACTTTCTAGTACTGCTCTCTACTTATTTCATGTGTGTTTATTCTCTTCCCCCTCTCCCCTCCCTTAAAGTGAGATCCTAAGTTCCTGGAGGGCGGGGAGTAGTCATTCACTTATTTCTCCTGTATCTTCCATAGTAAAGAAACAGGAATACCCATGGAGTAGACACTTGAATTCCTTTACCTCAACAGCCTGAGCACAAACACACGTCGCCTTCAGGGAGACGCCGAGCAGAACCCATCTTATTTTCTGATTTCAGCAGCTCAATGCATGACAGAGCCCCCAGAGAGTGGGGGAAGCAGGGGCCTATGGGCCCTGAGGAAAGATCCTGCGCCAGGGCTGGGAGACCAGAGTGGCACACAGCAGCGCCAGGCCTTCTCCACCCCACACTGCCCACATCTGGCACACACTCCATACCAAAGTGGGCAGTGACATGGAAAGTCAGTCAAACCCCAGACCCACCACCTTCAGGGCAGTCAGTAACTGTGCCCCTTGCAGAAAGGTGCCAAGAGGTGCAGAGCCTGGTACAGAAAGAGCTGGGCATGACGAAGTCATGAAATTAACTGAGTAAACTTAAAGCTCTTGCACCTTGCAAAGAGGGAAGTCTGTCCTCTGCAAACCCTGGCTTTAACAGACTGAAGACTTCTAGCATTGACAAGCTCTACATTTCGTTAGATTCTCCAGAGGTTTTCACATACACTCGGTGGCCAACTCATTTTGTAAAGCACCCCTTCTGACCCAGTAACCCACACTGCAAACCTGTCTGTTTCCTCAATCTCCACGTGGAGCCCAAGGACTTAGGGTTGCTACTTGGTGAACAGAAAGTTTGAATTTTGGCTTCTCAGGATATAACCATGAAAAGATTAAAGCCATGTTCCCAATAGAATGAGGAAATCAAACCTGGAGAGCCCTCCCCTAATTTTTTTTTTTAAAGGAAGTTGGCAGAGAAACAATGTAATAGGAGCCAAGTACCAGCTTTGTTACTACACCAGCTCCACCGCCCCAGCAACTATTCAACCACCCTGGGCCTCAGTTTCCTCATCTGTAAAACGAGGGCGTTAAACTCTCCATCTAGAAAGCCCACAGGAGGACTGCATGAACTCCAGCCACATCAGGGTTCCACAGACTGGAATTCAAATCCCAACTCAGCCATGCACTGGTAGTGCATGACCTTGAATGAGTTAGTGACTTTTCTGACTCTATCTGTTAAAAAAGGAAGATTAATTCCAACCCTGCAAGGTTGTTAAGAAGAGTACTGATAAAGTGCCCAGTCTACTGTAGACACTTCAACTTTCAGTGCCTGCTTTATTTTTCTTTTGCTAGCTCTAAACCTGCACTCAGATAGAGTTGTTTTGCCTTTTTCCATGTTGCAAACTCTAGCATGATTAGCCTGCCACAGGACAGAAACTCAAGAACACACTTTCTTCCCTTTGAGTTAAGGCACAACACCCAGCCTCCTGTTTAAATTTCTATTTAAAGAACTCGCCCGCCAGGCAAAGCAGTTTAAGATCACCAGGCGCCTTCCTTCAGCGACACTTTTATCCCCCACAGGGTCAAGCCCCATGGTTCGAAAGGGCAGCCCAAGAACAACCACCTCCCCAGCAGGCTGGTCTGGGCCAGGTTCACCACATTCTACACAAGTTTTCAAATGTCACGGGAAACATTTTCAACCTCAGAACACCCAGTTTTATGTTTCTGGTTAATGTACTTATATAAGTCAGGTTCCTCGACTATAAAATGCGAAGGCTGGACCAGGAGATGTTTTAAGGATCTTCCTTCCAGCTGTAACATTTTAAGACACTGAGGTTCATCTCAAACTGCTTCCATCCACAGAGCTGTAGACTGAAATTTAACAACACTATACATAATTGAAAACGCAAAAGAACGGAGGCAGAACAGTTGTCCTACCTGATCTCACTTGCCAACGAAATATTCTTTGTAATAGCATCAGGGAGTACCTGTAGATAATGACACTTTTGTCCTACTTACGTCCAATTAAATTGGATTGTCATTGTTTTTTATTTAACTGTAGGCGCTCCCATCCATCGAAAACTTCCTTTCTCTCAGTCATTACTTGGCTTTCATAAATCAGAATACATCGCAGCAAACTGAATCCCTAGGAAACCAGTACAGGACTAACCTGCTCACTCGTTCCTGCTGGAAAAGGCAGCTGACACACTCACTCTGTCTTTGAGCTCCATGTTCAGAGTTGTGTCTTCCCAAGTCACAGCCTTAAGAAATCTGTTCGGGTCAGAGAGGAAGCTCTCAGCCTGCCTGCTCTCTCTCAGTTTCAGTTCTTGAACAGCTGCCTCCCAAGGTGTTACAAATCCAGCAGCCACTTGCTCCTGCTCATTCATTCTCCTTCCTCTCCACCCCCACGCAAAATCTGGCAACCAGGCAAGAACATAGTTCCAACTCTGAGACACCGCCCCGCTGTGTGGCCAAGGGAAGCAGTGGCTGGGGTAAACAGCCAGACAGGTACTACCTACTTCTTCTGTTCTTTCAGACCATGGGGTCAGCTGCCCCTCTAGAACCAGAACATAAGAAACACCTGTACCTGCTGGCTCTGGACTCAGAATGAATTGCTCACGCAGTTTTGTCCTGCCACACTGGGCTGAAATCAGCCCCAAAGCAGAGCCTATCTCTGGTGGAGAAACAAAGTCTCCTTATCAATATTTCACACCAGTCAGGGCAGGGAAGGGGTTGAGCAGTTATGAGTCACCATACCGAGTCCCCTGGTAATCCATGATTCTTTCATCGCTGCCTGGGATGGCTAAGACTCTCTCAGTACCAATTTAACCATGAGGCTCTCACTCCCAGAATAGGCCTGGAAAGGAGAAGGGCTTTGGTGTTAGAAAGGGAAACCAAGGCACCAACCTCACAGATCAATACTGTGGCTCTTTTCATCGCAACTTGTGCCAGCCTATAAGTCGGGATGCAGGTGACCACCTGAATATAAGCTCCACGGGGCAGAGACTACTCTTTTCACAGCTATGTTCCAGTGCTTAGCATAGTGCCTAGCACATAATAGGTTCTCAATAAATATTTGTTGAATGAAAAAAAAATATAGGGGATTTTGTTCTGCATCTCCTTAGGATGACGGTTTTACTAAAACTTGTATCTACTACCATTTTTTCTCTTTTAGAAATGTCCATATCCTTTGTAACTCTTAATACTGCCTGTAGTGAGTGTTCTATAAATCTTTAAAGTAGAGATGATTTACTGTGAAACTAATGAAGCTCAAGCTTTAAGGCCCCTCATTCTAAAAGCCCCCTCCGGGACCCCAGGAAGGGCCCTACCAGTATTTACATGCTTTCTGTAATTTTTAAAGAAGGCCTCCCAAATTGCATAAACATCAAGCCCCACAAAATTTTGATCTGCCATAGCAGAATGAAAAAATGAACAACTCATGAGCCATTCTGCCATATTACCCTAACAAGGGCATTTGCTTTCACAAAACTTATTTTAACCACAGAGGAGATATATTCTAGCCTATAGACACATTCTAATCAATCACAAGTCAATTGCTACAAGACTGGATTAGGTTTAAGAGCACAAATCCCATTCATTTTATTTAGCCCTACTATGTGCTTAGCACTCTGAGTGCTTTGGGGAAAAACAATGATTACATCATGATTACATCATGATCACCCCTAGCAAACAGGAGCACACAATCCAATAGAAGAAAATGATATGGCCATAACAGATATAATATATAATTCATACACATACACACACGCATACACACAACCCAATTAGAGTGGGTGCCGTAACACAAGAGAAAACTAAAGCACTCTTACTTGCTGGGTACAAAACCCTAGAAGATAAATTATATTATCTCCATTTTGCAAATGAGGAAATTGAGTGAAGGGCCATTCCAAGACCATATAACCAGTAAGTAACAAGGTCAAAATTCAAGCCTGGATCTGCCTAACTCCAAAGTGTGGGCTTGTTCCCAGTGGCTACACTTCGGCCAATGGCCAACTGCTCCAATAGAACCTCCAAAATGTCTGGGAAGACATGCTGGCTTCAGAGGTAGAGGAACCACATTGGCCCCAGCAGAGGTTGGCAAACTTCCAAGGTCCACACTTCCAGGAGTGGAGGAACGGGAAATGCTATGAGCTTATTCATCTACAGGTATAATCCTCGTCCACCAGGAAACACCCTGGCAAGGATCAGTGACAGCTACCTACGAGGGAGCCAGGCGGGGCCACGTGTAAGGCCATCACCCTGTGACTTTGCCTCCAAATTCCATCATTCTTACTGCCAGATCAATCATGCTGGAGCACAGCTCTCGTCCCATCATCTCCTGCCCACACACCCTCCGTGGTTCCTCACTGCCAAAGCCTCTGTTATCTCTCACCACTGTCCTATAAACCCTTGGCTCCTGACAAATTTAACTGCCCACCAGTCCCCAAGTCACCTTGTCTTTCCTACCCCTAGGCTTTGGCTCCTGCTGTCCTCTTCCCTAATGAATTCTGCCTAACCTTCAAGATCCCTTCTCTTCGAAGGAGCCCTTCCTGATAACTCCAGGCCATCCGATTTCTCCCTTCCTCAATATTCTCAGCACTAAAAGTTTATACTCCTAATATAGCAATTATACTTCCCAACAACTCTGTTCACTTTACTTTTCAAAAATTATTTCAGTACATGTTACAGAAAGGTATAAACTAAAAAGCAGTTCCCTTTCCCACCTCCAATTCAGTGTCAATTCCAGAGGCAACTACCTTTACCAGTTTCTTGTGTATCCTTTTTGGGTTTTGCATTTATGAAATTTTTATGCATTTAAAATTTTGTGCACTTATCTTTTTAGATGATTTTCTTAGGAAAAATTTTTTTAGAAAAAAATTTACCAAAGTAGAATAAAATTGCACACATTGTTCTATAACTTACATATCTTGGACTCCTTCTCCACATCCATATGCAAGGATGAGCACAAGCAGCCCCCTCCACACATAGCTCCCCTAGGACCCCCACACCATACCAGACCAGCCTTGAGAGAGAGAGATGGCCCTATATGCCAATCTGTCCCGATATGTATCAGATTCCCAGTTGATGACCTGCAAACCAATGTGTCCCAAAAATTAGTTTTATTTGAGCTACCTAGATTATAAAAATTTAGCCAAAGTTTAAAAATAGAAATATTTCATATAAGAATCCAGCTCATCTTGTAAAAAACAAAAACTGTGGCAACAGTGGGCCCCCATGAGAGGGAGAATGACCCTTTTATTTCACTGCACTTCCCCACCATTCCCTGCTGATTCTCAATACTGGGGCAAACACCAAGGGCTGTCTATCATCACAACTACATTTCTAATTTTCTGACAATAGAGAAATTTCTTTGTACCCATTATCTCAGCCAGAATTGGGAAAACAAAAGATAAACAGAATGGTATGGCCAGGCATGGTGGCTTATACCTGTAATCCCAACACTTTGGGAGGCCGAGACAGGAGAATCACTTGAACCCAGGAATTCGAGGCTGCAGTAAGCTATGATCATGCCACGGCTCTCCAGCCTGGGTGACAGATTGAGACCCTGTCTCCAAAAAACAAACAAACAAAACCAGAGTAGTAAGACAATTTCAAAAACCAATTCAAGAGCATAAACGCAGGCTGCTTTTTCGTTATTTCTTAAGTCTCTATGGACATTTGAGTTTACAATGCCTATCTTGTAACAACAGCACCGATTCTAGAGGCAACCTTCATTTCAGAAAGAAGATCTGTTTTAAAAAATAAAGATTTCTTGCATAAGAGTAAGAACTAAAGAAAAATGGCAAAAATTGGCCCAAAATTTTCCGTCTCATGAAAAAAATCTTAGAAGACTCTTTCTAGGCTGGGCGCAGTGGCTCACACTTATAATCCTAGCACTCTGGGAAGCTGAGGCAGGAGAATCACTTGAGGTCAGGAGTTCAAGATCAGCCTGAGCAAGAGTGAGAACCCTGTCTCTACTAAAAATAGAAAAAACGAGCTGGTCATGGTGGCACACATCTGTAGTCCCAGCTACTTGGGAGGCTGAGGCAGGAGGATCACTTGAGCCCAGGAATCTGAGGTTTCTGTGAGCTAGGCTGATGCCACAGCATTCTAGCCCGGGCAACAGAGCAAAACTCTATCACAAAAAAAAAAAAAAAGAATCTTTCTGATGACTAATGGTGGAGTAGACTCACCCTTAGCCTTGCCTGACTAGGCTCCTAAAGAGGTAAAACCCCAAACCAGCCACCACATTCCTTCTTCCAGAGTGAAAAATGTAGAAAGACACCACCAACAGTGCTGTCCCTAAAGAATCCAAAGGAAGAGAGATACCAGTGGATGCAGCCCCGACAGACACCCAAAGGGACCACTGATAGCAGGCAGGGGCTCCTGGAACAGAAAAGCATCTGACAGGTGCTGCCTGGGACAAGATCAGAGACCTCCCCCAATGTGAAAAATGTACAGTCTACTGTGGTGTCTAGAGCACAGGCCCTGGAGTCCAGCCGTCTCCAGCTGCCCACATCACATATAAGGAAACTGCACCAGAAAGCAACTGCAAAGAGTTGCCATCGTCTTTTAAAAATAATTGCTTCAGCTAGGTATTCAGAAGGAATCTTAAAAGGCCCACAATTACATGATCAGACCTGATACTGCATTATTTGCCCCCAACATTGACATGTGACATCAATATATTCCATCACTCATTTAACAAATATTTGAGAGCCAACTAGATGCCAATCCCATAGTGTTTACACCTGCAAGGTGAGTACTCAAGAAGAGGGAGGGGGTGTTTACCAGTTTAGTTTCTGTAGCCTGCCAAAGATGAACAAAAGGACAGAGTTTTTCAGATGTTCAGGCTGGTGAATGATAATCTGTCTTCTTTGTCAAGAGCTGTAAATTCTCCGTTTATTAAGCCAAGTTGAGACCTATTTCATCATAGAGAGTAACCCTGGCTTTCCAGAAGTCACAGTATCAAAAGTTTTAGGGCTGAAAATGACTCAGCTCATCCAGTCTTTCTTTTGTAGATGAGGAAACTGAGGCCTGGGAAGGTTAAGGGAATTCCTCGAAGTCACAGTTATTATTGAATCATAAATTAACACTGGATTCCGGAAAACAAGGATTAAGAAAAAAACATCATACATTGTTTTAAAACTAATTTCCTTCCTTCAACAATATCCAGCTCCCAGTGACTAATTTCTACTAGCAAACATGAAAAATACATTTTAGAGCTGGGAATCCCCGTGTCCAGTCAAAAGACCTCACACAGAAATCCAGCAGTGTTGGTCTGGATTCGAGTGGCATACAAAACACAGGCAGGGGAGAAGGCCCAGCGAAGACAGAAGCAGACACCGGAGTGACGCATCTACAGGCCACGGAATGCCAAGAACTGCTGGCAACCATCAGAAGCAAAGAGAGAAGCATGGAATGGAGCCAATCCTATTGACCTTTGATTTTGGACTTCTGGCCTCCAGAATTGTAACAGAATAAATTTCTGTTGTTTTAGGCTACCAAGTTTGTGTAATTTGTTACGGTAGCCCTAAGACCGACACCAATACAGAATCTGTACTAGCTCAGTGGCTTTCATTTACCATAAACCTGAGTAGTCGACAGTGTGGAAAAGCTGTCACAAGTGCCGCGAGGACCTTGGATCTCACTTAATGGTAGCATAGAACCCAAAACAAGGAAGGTAAAATGTCATTCAATTTTGAACTAATCAGATCCAACCCAAATATGTGTCCACTTCTGGGAACCGCACCTCGCTGGAGGAAGAGGAAGCCTAGGAGAGACAAGCCAGGACTGTGAAGGGCTCTCGTGGGTCAAAGCCACATCACTGAAGGAACTGGAGTTCTGTGGCCTGGGAAGACTCAGGGAACACACCGTTGTCTTCATCTCTGAAGGACCATCAAGAAGCAGAGTAATTCAATTTGTTCCCTGAGGTCCAGGATGGTCACTGGGAGACATAGTTCTCAAGGAGTAGAGTGTTAACAATGTCACAGAGTGGTCTCCAAACATCACTGGCTGCCTGCCTCCTGTTGGTGGAAGTTTTCAAACTCAGGCCAAAAAACCATCTGGCAAGGATGCCGGTAATGAAAGAATGCAAACCCCAGGTGTACAATCAACCAAGATGACTTTATGCTCCTCTCCAGCTCTGCGAATCTATGAATCCATAAAACACACCATTTGGCAATTATGTGTGTCAAGAGATGTCTGAAATACATGGGTGGGATGCAAGGACCCCAAGCATGAGGAGATCTATGGTGGGAACCAAGGCTCTGCCCAGAGCAATGGCTGGGAACTTAGGGCAAGCTCCCAGGAACCTGGCAGCAAGAGGTCACAGTCCTACAGGTGAGGCTGGTTCAGGTGCTTTAAGCCCTTTCTCACAGGAAGCTTACACTGAAACTCACAATGTCTATGTTGAGCTTTCTCTTTTATTCATTAATTTAAAAAATAAACAACAAACATTTATTTCTCACAGTTCTGGAGGCTGGGAAGTCCAAGATCAAGATGCTGGCAGATTTGGTGTCTGGTGAGGGCACATTCCTCATACATGGCACCTTCTTGCTGTGTCCTCACACTGTGAAAGGAGCAAACAAGCTCCCTCGAGCCTCTTTTACAGGGACACTAATCCCATTTATGAGGGCTCTGCCTTTCAAGCTTTCTTCTCTAGATACATAACTCTAATAGCCCAATGTGGCCAGTACCCACTAATAAACTACTGAGACTATATGAAAAATAATAGTGCCCCATTTCCTGAATACCTACTGTTGTAACTGCTTGAGACGTAAGCATGTATTATCTCTAATGGTTACTTCAATAGTACGAAATAGTATCATCTCAGGGAACTGAAACATAAGAGAGGTTAAATCATTTGCCCAAGGCCATACATTTCTAAAGGAATTAGGATTCCCATTGTAATCCAAGTCCAGAAGCCAAACTCATCTCCTGAATCATGATGTCTCCTCTGCACCCTACTGTGGGCATTTAATTTGTTCAAGGTAAATACCAATATCAGGCAACTGGAAAGGAAATAGGTGGCTCTCTCTCTCTGGGCCTCAGTCACCTCCTCTGTGAAATGGGGAAAGGTTGGAGATGATGAACACAGGGAGCCCTTCCCACTCTGACACCCTGGTGCTGCCCTACAACTGAATGTTACTTTCCTCTCAGTGTCACCTCCACACCGTTGAGGCTGAAAACGTGGTGACAGGGGAGGCAGTAATTCTCTAGCATCACCCACAAGGAGGTCATACCCGGTAACTTTTCCCATGCTGCCTAGAGGTCAGAGCAGTAATGGAAGGAAAAAACCAAGAACATGCACAAACTCTGCTGTATGAGCTCATTTGCAAGTGTGCAGCACAGAATGACCCACATAAATCTTGACATTTAGCACTTTGCTCCATAAACCAGGACTGTGCTATAAAGTATCAGCACACAGATCTGAGGGCTAGCGGTGCCCAGAGCCCAGGGGATGGCCACGAGGAATTAAAGCACAGGGTCTTTGTTTGGAAAAGACGAAGTTATCTGTGGGGTGAGAGGGAAACTAGTGCAGCCACATTTCAGTGGAAGGAGCCTCCCACAACCGCTTCTCACAGTGTTAATGCCGTCCTGAATCAGGTTCCAGAGCACCCTCAACCCACCCTGCTGGAGACCTCTGGCTTGGCAAAGCCTACTCTTTCCCAGCTGCCCCTCTAAGGGTCTTCTAGCAGTGGTGTTAAAGGAGCTTAGGGACTCCAGAGGCCCAACAGTAAGGGGTCAGGGTAGGGGGAGCTGCCACAGGCCTGAGGAACTCTGCTCCTCCCTGGTCCAGGGAAAGGGGCCACCCCATCCTCAGTGCTGGGGGAAAGACGCCGGACATCCAGTCAGGGAAGGTCTCTCTCTGCTTGTCTTATTTCAGAAAAGGGCAAAATGGGATGATTTCGGAAACTCCCCACCCAAACCAGTTTCCTTTTCAATTTCCTAGTGATGCCCATTCAGGAAGGGAGCCCCAGCTAGAGGAACATGGCAGGAAGAAAGCACCTGACCCACAGGACCCCAAGTACCTGGAGTTTCCAGTGAGCACACCACCGAGCCCAGATGGAATATCCTGATAGATGTTTCTAGTTTTATTCTAACATTTCTTTATTTTTTGGTTTTGCAGGACGCAAAGACAGACAGGAGAGGGGAGGGGGAAGGAGAGAAGCATCAAAGTCAGTGGAAAGAATGTGGGCTTGGATTCTGGGTTCCAATCACAGCTCCAAAATGGCAGTGTAAGCTTTGCAAAATACCTTATATTAATAGTATCTGGCATCAAGGAGGTGAACAATAAAGTTCAATGTTCTTATTGGGTGTCCCTTCTCCCTAAAAAAATCTACTATCTGCCCACATCCTTAACAGAGAGTCCACCATGCCAGTATGCCAGACTTCCACAGATACCCACAACTGGGGATGAGGGAGGGGAGGAGATAAAGAACTACATAAGGTGTGCCCGGGCGCGGTGGCACACGCCTGTAATCCTAGCTCTCTGGGAGGCCGAGGCGGGCAGATTGTTTGAGCTCAGGAGTTCGAAACCAGCCTGAGCAAGAGCGAGACCCCGTCTCTACCAAAAATAGAAAGAAATGAATTGGACAACTAAAAATATATAGAAAAAATTAGCCGGGCATGGTGGCGCATGCCTGTAGTCCTAGCTACTCGGGAGGCTGAGGCAGTAGGATCGCTTGAGCCCAGGAGTTTGAGGTTACTGTGGGCTAAGATGACGCCACGGCACTCACTCTAGCCCGGGCAACACAGTGAGGCTCTGTCTCAAAAAAAAAAAGAACCACATAAGTGGAGAGGTATGGTGGCTCACATCTGTCATCCCAGCACTTTAGGAGGCCCAGGCAGGAGAATCTCTTGAGGCCAGGATTTCAATACCAGCTTGGTCAACATAGTGAAACCCCGTCTTCACAAAAATTTTTTAAAAATAACCAGGTGTGGTTGTGTGCATCTGTACTCCCAGCAGGAGGATCACTTGAGCCCAGGAGTTGGAGGCTGCAGTGAGCTATGATTGTATCACTGCATTCCAGCCTGGGTGACAGGAGACCCTGTCTCTTAAAAAAAAAACAAACAAAAAAACAAAAAAACCACATAATAGAGGGATATCCATAACAATAATGTCAGTGAGCATATATTATATACATATCACATCATATAATTACATTCCAGGCATTCTGCAGGTATTATACTTTATTACAATCCTAGGAGGTAGTTAATATTATCTCCATTTTATAGATGAAGAAACTGGAGATGAGAAAAATTAATGGCTTTGTGTAAGATTACATAGCTATAGAGGCAGAGCCAAGATTCAAACCTAGGCCTTTTGACTTCAGAGTTAGAGTTAAAGGTTACACTGTTCCCCATGAAGACAACACAGCCAAATCAATTCCTTACATTTCCAAGGCAAGAAGAAAATTCTGGTACAGGGTAAAGGCTTAATAGAAGAAGCTTGTTATTATGGTCTCCATCTTCTGGAAATAAATGCTAGCCCCCCTCATCCCTGTCTGGAAGTCCCAGCACTCTGGTGTGGGCACTGGCTGGAAACCTGGAGGTTAGAGCTCAGAACTTGCTGCTATCTTTAACCTGAAATGACTCCTACCTTCGAAGAAGGTAATGTACAGAAATGAGAGTGCAAAGCATCCTTAACTGCACCATCTACCTCTCCTGAGCTCCTCCTACTTTGGAGAGAGCCGCACATCACTGACTCTGAATCACACATTTTTACTGTGTCTTTCCAGATCCAGACTCAATTCCCCAGCATCAAATTGTGTCAGCAGGGAGGGATACAGAAAGCAGAGAGAGAGCTCAGTGAATTTTTTTCTCTGTTAGTGATGGTATCTGATGCATGTTAAATATCTCTCTGCAATTCCTCAAGTGTCTATTAATCAGTGAACCAAGAATACAGAGGGCATCAAAGAAAAATCTGCCATTGCAGGGGAAAAAGCAAATCACAAGAGGCCTACTTACTAATGCACAAAGACTTCTAAATCCAAGGGGAGGTGGTAATAGTAACATTGTGGTCATTGAGACACTTGGTCCCAGTGGCCACAAAGCAGGACAGTGAAAGCGCCCTCAACTAAAAGGGGCAAAATCTTCTCCCTAGTCTCATCTGGACACTGGCTGGGCCAACGAGAGAATTTGCCAACACTGATTAAAACAGAAACTTGTGAAAATCTTTTGCTATTGACAAGCTTCATTTTCCCCTTCCTGTAAAGTAGCCCTAGAATACTATCAGCCCTCCCCAGCTCACAAGATCAGACAAGATACATGATGGTCGCCAAGGTTCTACTGTCCACCTGCCTTTTCAGGCTAAATATCTTCCCTGGGAAAGCTCATGACCTCCCACAGTTATGACCCCTAAAGCTGTCTCTTAAGTGCTATACACTCTCTTGAGCCCCAGATCCTTATATTCCACTGCTTACAGGACACTTCTTCCAAGATGTCCTCCAGGCACCATTAAATCAACATGTTCCAAAATGGAATCCTGTCCATCCTTCCTAATCTATTTCTCTTCTTTTATCCCCCTATCTTGGTGAAGGTCGCCACCATTTAGTGGTTTTCAACCAGAAGCATTTTAAAATAATGGCAGTGACATTTTTGTTATCACGACAATGGGTGTGTGTGGTGATAGTGGTAGTGGGGATTTAGTGTGCAAGGAGCCCAGAGTGCTAAACAACACTGTCCTGCACAATGAAAATCTGTCCCTTCCAGAACACCAACAGTTACACTATTTAAAATGCTGGAAGTCATCGTAACTTTTTCCTTCATTCCCTATCGGTCATCAAGACTAGTCAACTCTACTTCCTATATCCCCAGTCCAACCCACCCTCTCCACCCCCAGCCACTCTCAGTGGGATGACTACACCTGTCCCTAAGACCATCATCTTACTGCACCCACCCACCCGCCTATTCCCAATTCACTTTCTATAATCCTCCAGACAGCTACCTGTAAATAGCTCTAAACTTACAAACTGTGCCATTCCTTGCCTTAAAATCATCCAACAGCTCCCATCACCTTTTGGATAAAGGCTAAACTTCTCAGCATGGCAAACAAGGCCCCTTATCTGTTCCCTGCCTCATGGTTCACCACTCTCACCTGAATACTCAAGCCCCAGGGGTGCCCTGCTATCTTTGCACACATTTTTCCCTTTTCTTGAAGGCTGTGTCCTTATCTCTCTGGCTTCTATTTGTCCTTTAATACAAGTACAAGGATCACCTCCTCCTAGAAGCCTTCCCTGATACAAGGCTGAGTTAAGGGCTTCCTTGTGCACACAACATTTGCCACCACTTTCTGACTGCTGTTGTGCTTGCCCTGCCTCTCTGTCAGTTCTGATTCTCCAGCACAGAGCCTAGTATTTGATATCAGTTTAATGAATAGCCAATGAATTAGAATTTACAGCTTTATAGAGCACTGACAGCTGACAAAGCATCATCTCACATGATACAATGACCTGGAGAGGTAGTTACTGTCATTATTACCATTTAACAGAAGACGTTAGTCTCTTGTCCAGGTTAAAAATGGTTAGTTAAGGGGCAGACCCAAGACTTGAACCAGGTTCTCTTACAGCAAATTCTTTGTTCTTTGTCACAACACCGCTCTACATGAAAGGCTACAGAACAGACATCCAGTTGCAGGTGAGAGACGTCATCATCCTGTCTTCTTCGGACTTCACCTATAGACAGAGCTCTGAAAAACCCATCACATCACCCAGCTGCACAGCACCTTTCTTCCCCCATTCCCATTCCTGCACCCCAATCACACTGTGCAAAAACTCCAAAGCCAGCAGAAGAGCCGGGTTTCACTGTCAGAAACAGCCGCGCTCTGCCAGCATGCAGCATGGTGGCTCCACTGTGCTGGCTGGGAGCAGGGAGGGAGGCACAGACTAGTGGTACAGCAGCATTTAGAACTGTCATGCAGTAAGTACACAAGCTTTAAATGGGCTGCCTGCAGAGAAGGTGTATTAGGCGAGACTTCTGAGTGCCTGTGTGGGGGAGAGGGCTGGGGTGGGGAGGAGACCCGCAAGCTGTCCCGCTGTGCCACGTGAAAGGCTGCTAGTTTCTAATTACTTTCTGAGAGTTTTCATGAGCACCTCACATATGCCATTTTGCTTCAGGAGCACAAAGCAATTGGAAATGGGGTTTCAGACTTTACAGCTCTAACTGTGGCTGCAGTGGAGGGCATTCCCTTGCACACATATACATTAGGCTCGAATGTGAATTTAAGGGGCGATTAAGGAAATGTGCAGTTTGGTGCTGTAAGCCTCCCAGGGGGCAAGGAAAATGACAAACGCTCATTTCAGGGCTCTGGGTGGCAATCACTACCCACTTCCACGGTGTCATTCAGACATCACCATGACAACCACGGAAAGGCTTCCTTCCTCTGTGGCAAAGACAATAGAAATTTTAATTAAGGCCATTCATTTTTTTTCTGACCGATAGAGGAAAAACATCCACAGAATGTTACCCAGAAGTACATGACCAGGAACACTTTCAGAATTCAAAAATATGGAGTCACATGATACGTCCCTACATCCCCAGAGCCCACTCTCCCACCCTCTCAACAACTCAAATTTTTATATATCTCATAAATTCAGACTTGTCTGGATCAAACATTATAAAACTAGGTAAACATTCCAATTTAATTTTCTGACTATGATAACAGGATTTTAGTCATTTTTATTTCAGTCATAAAATTCAAAAGTTCTGGTACATTTTCATAAAGTACTTTCAATAAACTCTGCCACAGCCCAAGATTAGACTTCAGTGTTCAGTGGTCTTTGGACAGTGTTCAGTGGTCTTTGAACACCCAGAGTTTGTATTCCTGTGTGACTTTGGGTTAGTTACTTCACCTGAGATCTAGTTTCCTCATCTAAAGGACAGAAGTAATCATGCCTACTTCGGAGCATTCTGAGGAGAAGCAATGATGACTGTAACATGCCAGCACTTTGCCTGGTGCATAGTGAGCTATCAATAATAGCAAATATTATTATTCTGCCTTACTGTGTCCTGAAGGAATTAAGAAGGCCCTGTCCACTCTTCCTAGGAAATGTCTCTGGCATGTGTCGGATCCCTTCCCTTCTCACAGTCCCAAATCTAGGCTTTCATGGTCCCCCACCTGGACTATTCCAACAGCCTGCTAACTGGTCTCTTTGTTTCCAGACTTTGCTCTCTCTCTCTCTCCAGTTCACCACACTCAGACCATCCACCGATACTCTAAAACCCAGATCTCTGCTGGTCACTGCTCTGTATGAACCTCTGATAGGACTATCATGGAGAAAAACATGGTTTTACTGAAAAACACTTTAAAAGGTCTAAATGAAAGGAGAGCTACAAAACAACAATGTTGTAAAGAGATGCTGATTCTTCCTTAAGTTAATCTATAAATTAGACGTGAAACCAATCAAGATCTCCTAGGGATTTTTGTGAATCTTTGTGAACTGATCTTAAAATCTAAATGGAAGAGCAAAAGGACAAGTATATAGCCACAATCACTTCTACCACTGCAGAAATTTCTATTGGATGGTGATATTCTAGAGTAACCAATTTTTTGAATCCATGAGTTTTACTTTAAGGAAATGTGTTCGATATAGACCAAAATTTAGCATAAATATGGGTAGGAGGGGAGAAAATTTTAATAAAAATACTAACAGGCGACTCCTGATTAGGAGTGGGGAAAACTGGGCAATTTTTTATGCCAACCCAGTGTTGAATGAGGCCTGGGAAAGAGGTAATGATCTTTATCAAAGGCCTAATATGTCTCAGGCACTGGGTTATGTGCTTTCCATATGATTTTTATTTTATGTTCATCACAAGCATGTAAAATAGGTAGCACTACTTCTGTTAAAGAGTAGGAAAACCTTTAAGAAGGATAAGTTATCTGTCCAAAGGCTAAGAGCGCTTGTATATGATAAGAGCACACACTGAACCTTGCTCTCCGGGGTTTCTCTTTCTACCATACTGGTGAGCTGTTCCAGGCCCACTTTTAGAAGTCCCAGGTGCCAGCATGGAGCCCAGGTGCCAGGGCTGTGCAGGGAAGTGTTGGTGAGCTCACCTGGGTGAGGTATGGGGGGCAGGCACTCAGTGGAACTGCTCCCCGCCTCACTCTCCCCTCCCTCCTTCCCCTGGGAGGGTGCCTGGACCTCACTTGCGGACAAAGAGACATGCACACAGCAAATGGGAAGGCCTAGAAGTCCCAGAGTGTGCCACATTCCGGCCGAAGAAATCCAGGTCACACTCCAAGTTGCCAACTTCATATGTAATGGGAAAAGAATGCTACACGTTTAAATCTCTCACAGGTTGTAAAATCCTCAGTTTTAGTATGACTACATGACAGCAAATTCTGCCCTCAAACATACGGTTGGAACTCAATAAATTTCACTTTGCTGATCCATAAATCTTGTTTAAAAAGCATATGCGTGGTCCGGTCTGTCTTCAGCCCAGGTGGAAAGGAGGAGACTATAGTGAATTCTTATTCTGTTAAAACCTTATAACTTTCATGAGGTGCTTTACTAGGTTACAAATAGGCTATGAAATGCTGGCATAAGCAATTATACTTAGACAATAAAATGGAACAAGTTACCTAAGAGCATACACACCCGACCACATTTCTTCTTTTTGCTCCTATTCAACTTGACATAACCACTTATCGCCCCCAGCTAAGATCATCTTTTCCTTGTAAGTAAAGTTGTGTACAAAATCGTACTCAACATTGTGATCATTAACAACTTGATGGTCTTTGCATAGACTCAAAGGGCAAGTAAGAAACGAGAGGACGAAAGGCAGGAGGCTTTGAGGAATGCCTTGACTCCAACACCAGGTCAGTTTATGGACAAACACTTGTGAGACTGCTCACGTTTTTTTCCCCCAAAAAACCTTTTTTCTAGGACAGAAATTCTCTAACTAGTTCAGGTGGACAAAAATGTGGAAGTCATATTCTTTTTCTATAACCCAATGGAATACATATTTTATGAAATAGTTTATTTTTGGTCCCTACTTATAAAAAAAAATACATACCTCTTAGAGAAAAATTGAAAAACCTAGGAAAGTAGACAGTTGAAGGGAAAAAAAATCATCCCTAGGTCCACCAACCAGACAATTGACTGAAAATCAGGATTTAATTTTGTGCTAAATTAAATCCATTTTTTCAGTTGATTCTAATGAGGACAAACTAATATAAACGAAAAGTCTAGGAGAACTGTTACAGGGGTTTAACCACTCTCCTTTAAGTTCCACCATTAACAACTCATTTATTTGGGTAAGCCTTGTCCCTCCCAGCATGTCTTTTCTCTTTTTTCAGGGGAGGGGGTTATAACAGCTTTATCGAAATATGATTCACATGTCAAACAACTCACCCATTTAAAGCACAATGCAGTGGCTTTTAGTATATTCAAAGTTGTACGACTGTCACCCTCAATTTTAGAACATTTTCATTGCCCTAAAGACCCTATACCCTCTAGCCATCATCCCACCTTCAGCCCTAGGCAACTACTAATCTATTTGCTATCTCTGTAGATTTCCCTATTCAAGACATTTCATATAAATGGGGTCATATACTATGTCATCTTTTGTGACTGGCTTCTTTCATTTAGCATAATGTTTTCAAGGTTCATCCTCATTGTAGCATGTATCAGTACTTCATTGCTTTTTATTGCCAGATAATATTCCATTATGTGGATATATCACATTTTATTTATAATCAGTTGACAGACTTTGGGTTATTTCCATTTGAGGGATATTATGAATAATGCATCTAGGAACATTTGTGTACAAGTTTTTATTTGGATGGACATGCTTTCATTTCTCCTGAGTATATACCCAGGAGTGGAATTCATAAGGCATGTGGCAACTTTATGTTTAACCTTCTGAGAACTCCAAACTGGCTTCCAAAGTGGCTCCACCATTTTACATTCCTACTAGCAGTGTATCAGTGTTCTGATTTCTCTACATCCTCACCAGCTTGTTAATTATCTGTCTTTTTTAGTATAGACATCCTAGTATGTAGAAAGTAATATCTCATTATGGTTTTGATTTGCATTTCCTTGATGGCTAATGATACTGAGCATTTTTTCATGTGCTTATTAGTCATTTGTGTATCTTCTTTGGCCAAGCTTTTCTTTTAAACTGCAAGCACCTCTGCACAGAGATATTCCCTGAATTCATATCTTAGTTATTAGCTAAATTATCCTGGGCAAGTCACTTAACTTTTATTGACTTCAGGTTTCTTATCTGTAATGTGGAGATCATACTAACTACCCATAGAGGATGTGAGGATTGAAATAAAGCATGTAAAGGATTTAGCTATCTGGGCACACAGTTAACAGCCAGCATGGAACAGTTACTATTAACAGACTTATCATTAACACTTTACAATCCATGCATTCTTTGAAACATAAGGGGAGAGTTTAAGGTCTGGGACAGAGAAGTTAGGAGCAGAGGGCATGAGGAGTTCAAAAGAGGGAGAAAAATGAAAAAGAAAAAAGTTCCTAGTGGACCATTTTCAGAGTCATGTTTTAGTTGTCATTGCCAAAGGCCAGCCTAGAGCCTGCTCTTCCACCTTTCCAATAAGGATATAAGCACCTAATTCTGCTATTAAATCCATTTCTGTTTAGAATAGCAAAGATAGTTTCTCATTACTGCCACTGAAACAGGAAGGAAGCAGGTCTTAGTCACAGCCCTATTACTACAGCCTTGCACACTGCATCACATGGAACATTAAGGTGATCAGTAACTGAAATGAACCAAATGGAATGAGTAAATGAAAGAATGGAATGAATAAGTGGACAAACAGAACATGTTTGGGATGTGTGCTCAGCTAGGTGAATGAGGACCCCTTACCCAGAGGGTGGTGGAAAAGGCTGAGAAACAGTGCCCAGCCCTGGCAGCCAAGGTTCTCACTGACCATCCATAATCCATCGCCATCACAGACATCTATATTAGAGTATTTTTCATTTCTTTGTTGCCAAATCTCAGGGATTATGGATTCTAGAGAATGCTGTTTTTCTTTATCTCTTGAAATTGTGAGTGAGAAGGTGAAAAGGCTTCCACTTATGCTTCTTGGCATAAAAATAGCTCACAGCAGAAAAAAAAGGGAGTCAATGGTTCCAGATGCAACATAAAGACAGGTTGTTCTGACAAGGTCCAAATTACGGAGTGTTCATGGCAGAAATAAAAAGACACTTTTCAGAGAAGTTATATTTTCCCATTCAATTCCAAAAGAAAGAATTAAACCCAGAAAACCCTTCCAAGCCTTCCACACATTGATTTAGTTTCAACAGCATGGGGGAAGCACACAGTCAGACTCCAAACAGGTCTCTGGTTTTTGTTCTTGCTATGTTCTCTTCCTTCAGAGACTGCAAAAGGATTGTTGCCATGCTGTTGACTCTTCAGCATGGTGCAAAGATAGAGCAAACTCTACGTTCCTGCTGTACAATTTCGCAAATCTTTGTCTTTCCCTGATACATTTACAGCTGAAATTGTAGAACTCTCTCAAAAACCTTGAAGCTATCAGAGCATGACAGGTTTCACCTTTGCAATCCATTTTGGGGTCCTCTTGACAGGGCTTCATCGGCTTAAAACATTTGTTATTCTTTCATGTTATCATTTACTGAAATAATTTGCAGAGCACTCCTCCACTCACGTCCCCTTATTCACTCAAGCAACTTCTGAGTGCCTGCTCTGTATCCATCCATTGGGAATACAGTTCCTCTAAGCTCCAGACAGATTTTTTTCAGGGTCAACACTTCTAAAGGCTGTGTTTCTGAAATTATTCATCATAATATTATTTTCACAGTCAAAAACTAGAAATATTAATTGTCTAACCATCAAGGAATAGTTAAGCAAAATTCAGTGGTGGGGAGCCTGTGGCCTTCTAGGTCCTTAAGTGCAGCCTATTGACTGAATCCAAATTCTACAGGACAAATCCTTTTATTAAAAGGGGTGCGGCAGAGAAAGATGAAGCTTTTCTTACCTCCTTTGGTGCTTAAAAAAGAATAATCTTAAAATCAGAAGGCTGAAGGTTTAGACTATTGTACAGCCATTAAAAACAAAGGTTATGAAGAATATAAGCTTAATAGATCTTTGTGTTAAATGAAAACCAGCCAAGACCCACGCTGTATATCAAATATAATCTCTATACTTATAAAATGCAAGGAATGAATACTGGATAAAAATAGGCCAGAATGTTAATTCTAAGATTATGGATAATACCTCTTCTGCATACTTCTCTGAATATTCCTGCTTATTTGTAGAAAATTTAGAAAATAAAGAAAAGCATAAAAAATAAAAATTACCTGTAATATGCCACAACTGTTACTAATTTGGCATTTTACCATCAATTATTTATATAATAAAAATTCATAAGTATATTTTGCATATTTTGCTTACGAAATTTTAAAACTTTAAAATGGGGAATAAAAAATGTTGTTTAGATATATAAAGATAATGTAATGTTAAAAGTCAAAATCACATGTGTGACTAAACGCATGTTGTATAAAAAGACTACTCATGGCTTTGTACCCTGTCACATTCATTTTACGTATACCTGCATAGCAGAAAAAAAAGCTTTTCAAATTCTATGCTTTCCTCAAGGTTAGACAATTTCCCTTTAAGCAACCTGAGGCCCAACCCCCTCCCCAAGCTGCCTTCATTACAGAAAAACCCCAGGAATAGCAGGATGGGGCCCTCTGGTGAGTCCCCCCTGAGGCAGGGAGCTCAAGGACACACAGTGCCATGGTACTGCAAGAAGGTAAAAAGCTGGGTGAGAAAGCCTTTGAATGACTAGCAAGGGATATCAGTTTGTTTTTCAACTGCCTTGGTATTTCATTCCCTTAAACATTCTTCCCCAAGACTCCCACTCCACCCTCCCCTGGAATGAGGGTGATGGATAAGGCACTAGGTAGTCATTAGTCTCACGACCCCAACAGAACTCAAAGTTACACTTTCAATATGAAGTGTTCCATTTATTTGTGCCAGGAATCACCTCTACTTTATAGCTGAGGAAGATGATGCTCTAGAATGCTAGGTGATCCATCCAACCAAAATCCAGGCTTTAGTCCCTGAAGACAGTGCTTCTCTGGACAGTAGGCCTCCAGGTTCCTGGAGTCAGGGACAGCTCTTCTCATGCAGGCTCTCAGCATTGCCCAGGGGGAGGTGGCAGCCTATAGAATTGGATGTCACCGTGTCATGTCGGGACAGCCCTAAGAGGTACAAACTGGCCATGTGACAAACAGTAGAACTGTTATGAGCTGAATTGTGTCACCCTCCCAAAATTTCTATTCAAGGGCCTAACCACCAGAACTTCAGAATGTAACCATATTTGGAGATATGATCTCTAAAGTGGTGATTAAGTTAAAATAAGGTCTCAAAAGTGGGCCCTAATCCAATGCGACTGGTGTCCTTATAAGAGGAAGAAATTTGGACACACAGAGATGACCATGTGAAGACAAAGCTGGAAGGTGGCAATCTCCAAGCCAAGGAGAGAGGCCTCAGAAGAACCAAACCTGCTTAATCTCAGGCTTGTAGCCTCCAGACTGAGAAAATAACTTTCTGTTGATTAAGTCTCCTAGTCTGCAGTATTTTGTTATGGCAGCCCAAGCAGACTAACACAGGGACCTGAAATGCTGGAGAGGAGGAGCAGGCAGGTGGGTAATCAACCCCACCGAGATCAGGGACAACAGAGCAGGAACAAGCCAATCCAGGCTTCATAACTTGGAGAGATTTGAATCTCAGTTCTCCCCTCTACTCGCTGACCTTGAGTAAGTTACTTAACCTGTCTCCTCATTTACAAAATGGAGATAGTAGTACCTCCTGTGTAGAGTTTTTGGGTGGATTAAATGAGATATGCACTGTGCTAAGCACTTCACATGCACTGGCATATAGTAAGTACTCAACGGCCGCGAGTATTAATAATATTAATAATTACTATTAGTAGTGCTATCAGGGAACAGTGTCTGAGGTTACTGAAGTAACAAATGAACTTCAGTTTCTCAGTCTGTTTTCTTTTTCAGTATGTTCCCATGAAACTAGAACCCTTTTATGTTCATTGCCTTTCCCCTCAAGACGTTCTGTTCTAAGAATCAGTGACAATCATGCCATGTACTATGTGTATTCTGGTGAAATTCCATCCATAAATTACTAAGCAGAAAGAAACAAGGCAATATCTGAAGTGAAAGAGAAGGCAGCAATAGCACCCTGGATGCAGAGTGGGGCTTGCTCTCCGCTCCACCATCTGAGGCAACAGCCTGGTCAGGTGCGAATACTGTACCAAGAGCCTCAGCACCTGGAAAACCATATTCTCACTCTGCCCCTGAGGCACTTCAGTCATCCCTCTCTGGGCTCAGTTTCCCCACCTGCAAACTGAAGCACTGCACTAGCTGAGCCTTGCTGTGCCAAAAAGCCCAAAGACCTTTATTCTCCGAGTTCGTATGTGTGCATTTCTTTGAAGACTGATGCCTGCTTTAGTGTCCAAATTAAAGCCTCATGCAAGATTACCATGCTCCTCTTTGGGTGCTGGCAATGAGGGAAAAGAAGGTGTCAGGGTTTTGCTTTTCATAGTAATCTGACAGCCTTTCAGAAACCTCACCATAAAAAGAAACTGGCTCTTGCCAGAGGTAATAACCTGAGGACCAATCTTGCAGAGACAATGACCCAAAAGAGGTATGGCAATGGTCAGCAGGAAGAGGGAGATTAAATTTAAAGTGAAAGAGGGGAAGATTAACTTTATGGGCAGAAAGATGATAAGGGTAATATCCTTGGCCAAATACAAGTCTAGAATTGCTGTGCTGAGTTCTGCATTTTTAAATTTGAGAAAATCTCAAGTGCTGGTAATTAGACCTGAATCTTATCATCACCAATTAATATGAGTAATGTTTTATAAACACTTCCACAACCAAGGTGTCATTTAATTCTCATTCACAACAAACGTTTTTTTCTATCATAATCAGATGAGGAAAGGAGCTCAAGGAGGTTAAGCGACTTGCCCGAGATCACACAGCAAGGAAGCACAGGGCTGGCAGGTAAACTGCAGACTGCAGTCCGGTCAGTGGTCTTTCCAAGCTTATTTATGCCTTCCCTCTGCAGGCCAAAACGGAGATGAGGAGGCGGCTTATATTCAGCGTGACTTCATTTACGTTTTAATCCAGCACATTAGCCAACTTGGGAAGAAGCCAGCCTTGCAAATTTTAGAAGTGAAGTCCCCAAGCATAAATGTCGTAGGATACTATTAGGGAACATCCCTGGCTTCTCTCACTAAAGCAGCTGGTCTCAACTGAAGCATTTGGCAATGCCTGGAGACATTTCTGATTGTCGCAACTGGAAGGTGCTACTGGCATCCAGGGGGTAGAAGCCAGGGATGCTGCTAAACACCCAGGACAGCCTCCACAACAAAGAATAATCTGGTTCAAAATTGACGATGGCACTCTCCATCTAAGCAAACTAGAGGAGCAGAAAGACGGACTATGCTTTGCAAAGAACAAAGCATCATACAAATATGAGGTAGCAGTAACATTCTGGACTTGGCTTCAGGTTCTTCCAGGCTTGGCTCCAGCTCTAATTCACTGTGTGATCCTGAGCAAGTCACTTAACCACTCTGTGTCACATTCCCTACTGTAAAGGGGGGGGAGTACGGGAGTGGCATGGGGGGGGCAACGTTTTTTTAACAAAGTTATTCTCAAACATTCTTATACCTGATAATGACCTGGGATTCTGGCTAAGAGATTCTGCATTTTTAACAAGCACCCCCAGGGGAATCTGTTATAGATGATTAGCAAATTGTGGTTTCAAACAGCATGAGAAAACTCCAAAAAATGTGTGTAGATTTTTCTAAGCAGGATTTGCAAGTTTGGGAAATGGCATCATCAGCACCCCAGGTATTAACCTAGAAGCCTCCTTATCTGTTGGAAAACCACAGAGGGCTCCCTCAAGGGAGCTCCGATTGCTCTACAGCTGAGAGAGTCAGGGAGGCAGCCCCGGCAGAGAGGCAAAAGCTAAGGAGCAGCTGTAAGCAGGCCCTCAACCTGAGAAACCACTCATGGAGTAAAGCTACAACCACAAACACGCCAAAGACAGTGGGGGAAGGAGGTAAGACTTAGGACATCAGTCACATGTATTGGCCAACAAGGAGCACAACCACTCTTGAATCACAAAAAGGACCCCACAGTCAAACCCAAACACACATGGCAAAGGGGCTCATTCACTCAGGGCAATAATTTGGTCCCTTATTAACGTTTCTGGGAAGAGGTATCTATAACATTCAAGAGGAAACTGGCAAAAGTGAGGCCTCCGGGGTCCCAGCCAGTAAGGGGTAACAGAGCTATGCAGGGTGGAACACTCGTTGCAGGTACCTTCTACTTTGACCTGTCTGTCCTCTAGGCCCAAACTGGAAAGCCATCCTCTGCCATTCACTCACAGCCCTGTCCCTGCCCCTCCTACTGTGCTCCAAAATTTTGAGAAAAGTGAATCCAGGCCTTGGCTGATGAATCGAATATAAACACACTCATATCCTGCTTTTTCCTTTTTATCTTTAACCTTAACTGAAGCATCCTCTCCCTTAGTTACCAGGCAGAGCGACACAGCCAGAGCACACCCTAGGAACAGAAAGGGGTGCAAAATACATCCAGAGACTTCCCATCAAGCCGATCCCTTTCATGAAAGGCCTGATATAATGCTCTCATTTGTCGTTTTACCCTTTCTGCTCCCAAAAAGGATGTCGAGCAACCTACTACTGTAGATATCACAGGCTTCTAACACATGTCTCCCCAAAAGAGACATTGCTGATAGGATACGTCACACACACCTCACTCCTTATTCTGGGAGAATCACTGAATATTAGAATCACCTGTGGAATGTTTTTTAAAATGATGCCGGAGTCACAATCCAGACCCAATAAATCAGAATCTCTGGCACTGGGTCCCAGGCATCAATATTTTTTAAAAGCTCCCCAGGAGATTCTAACATACAGCCAAGGATAGCATTCACTAGGCTAAGGCCTTGCAGTGGGGACCTTGGAACTCAGGAAGCTGAAAGTACCAGTGACATTCAGTGCCAAAAGAATTTGGGATAAAAATAAAGGGAGACAGAAAAAGTCTCCCCTGTTCAAAATGAGGAATAACACTCTGATACGGATATTTTAAATAGGAGTTGAAGAGCAGAGAACTGGCATCTTTATTGAGGGCACAAAACCGCTGGGTTTTGCCTATTAAATGCTGGTTTCATTTCAATCAGGCACTACACTGCATCAGGCACTGAAGGAGAAAACAGCAAAGTATAACACAAGATATCTCATCTTAAGAGCACAGACCTTCAGAAGAGGTCAAACTAGGAGTATTGAGCAGTTAACATTAAGGCATGGTCTCCTGGTGCTGAGAGGGCAGGGAGGGCAGGGAGCTGGAGGAGGTCAGCCAGCCTGGGCTGGGTCCCAGGAGGCTTCAGGCTCCACCTCCTCTGGCCTTCCAGCCTCGTTCGGATACTCCCACAGGTGCTGCAAGGACTCAATTCCCAGTCTCTTTCCTGTGTGACTCTCTCCACCCTGCTGGCCTGGTGCCAGCCAGCTCTAAAACGCCTCAGTGAGGGGACACAAGGGGCCCCTTGTTGCCCGTGAAGTTGCAGCTATATTCATTTCCCTTCCAAATTAATATCCTACTGCCCCATAATAAAGCTGCTGGCTCCCAACAAAAGACACAAGCTAAGAAAGGTGGTCAAGGCTGTTCCGGTGGAGGGCACAGCTGCTTGATGCCAAGGGTGGGAGGTCCAGGGTGGGACCCTACCCTCCCACACTGACAGCTAGCTTTCCATTACCAGAAGGTACTCAGACACCCCTCCCTGCTTGGCCATCCTCCTTCACTGCACATCTACCACTTGGCCAATGCGCTTGGGACTGAAACACAATTAATCCCTGCCCCAGCCACGGTTTTTTTTTTTCCCAGAAAATAAATCTGATAGACCTGCAGCATCAATAAGAAAGCACCACTCTGAATGCTAATTGCCCCACGAGTTCTGCAGAGGGCACAACGGGAGAGCTGGGATGCTGGCCTCCACAGCACAGGCACTCTAGGATTCAGAAACCCTACCTGGCGTTATCAGCAGCAACACGATGCAGGGACCGCCCTCCCAGTCGCGACAGCAGTAGCCACAGACCCTCAAGTTTCCTCCAGGGTAACATAAGGCTGGTGGCCGGAGTCGCAGCTGTCAGGGAAGAGAGGTGAGCAGGGCTGCCAGCAGATGGTGCACAGCTTTGCTCTACTCTGCTCCACTCTACTCCACTGAGGGAAACTAGCAGCGGGTGAGGATTTAAAATGCAGCAGATGAGATTTAGGTTAGATTCACAGACGAACTTCCTGACAGAGAGGGAAGTACTGGAAAGGCTGACCCATTACTTAAATTTCACTGGTGAACCACAAGGAGCTGATTGTACTGTCTGCCAGGAAGAGAGTGAGTGGCCAGGAGGCAGCCTTCTGTGCACAATGGTCAGAGCAGGGACCTCACCCAAGCTGGCCCACAGCTAGCTGCCTGACACCACCGTGACTTTTTTGCTTTATAATATAAGGTAAATAGAATAGTCTACCAATATGCACTTTTAAATGTGCTTACTCTTTGACCGAGGAATTTCAGTTTTAGGAATCTAAGAAAATAGAAAAATATTTTTATTTGACAATTTTTATTTTTGGAAAAACAAAGCAATCAAAATGCCTAACTATTGAACAGGGAATGATTAAGAAAATTATGACACATGTACACCATAGACTATTATGTAGCCAATAATAACATCTTTAAGGAATATGTAATGATATGGGACATGTACATGATATAATAAAGCATATTAAACTGTATTTTACCAAAAAATTGTATATGTGCATTTCAAAAAAGTATGAGGAGAAATACACCAAAATGTTAGCAGTAATCATCTCTGGATGCGGAAGTAAACATTTTTATTTTCTTCCTTTTTGGTATTTTCCAAATATTCTAAAATAAGCGCATTACTTGAATAATCAGAAAATGTAGACATTTAAAAAGGGGAAAAAAAAGAGCAGTTGCTTCTAACATACTTCAGCACCATAAATCTATTTCATCTGTACAGTCATTATTCCCAGAAAGCAAAGCAGTGACACTCAATCTTGTACTTGGCACGACAAACATATTCTCGCTTCCAAAATGGCCCAGAGTACCCACTGCCGCCACCTGAAAACCTCTCGTCACCATTTGCAGCTGGGAAGCATGGGGCTGTCATTCTGTGGCCAGACCCTCCTTCACATCCAGTTATTATAATATACAATATGCCTAGGTGAGTCTGAAAGGCAGGAGAGAAATGCAGATTCCTGCAAAGAACTGGAATTTATTGGATTAACCCTGGAAGTATTAGACTGATTTAGAGTCAACCACTATTTACTGCATATCCACTATATGCCAGGAACTAGATAGGGTGCTCTCACATGCTTTGCAAAGTAGGAATCCTTCGTCCTGTTTTATACGGAGGCTCCAGAACTCAAGTCACCTTGTCTCAAATCACACAGCCAGTAAGTGCAGAGATGGGACCAAATTCTGGCCACCTGACCCCAAGTCAGGAAATGTTTTTCTACTCAGCCGCCCCCAGCATTAGCATCTTTGGAGAAAATATGAATGCAGACCAAACCTCTCCATTCTACACTTACAACCCCACTCTCAGTATCCCGAGACAGGCTCCTTTACTGTTTCTTGTCCACTTTCTGTCTCCACCACTGTCCATGGATCCAAATACACCAGCCCCATGTGCACAATGGTTGACCTTGGCCAAGTTCCCTAACCTGCCTCAATGATCCTTAAGGATGACCTAGCACCATGAGATAGGGTTCACTATAAAGGCCCTCTCTGGAGGAGTCTGAGACTCTGCTGAGAAGAGGCGGTCCTAGAGTTCACAGAAAAAGCACATTGTCTTCGGGGTCTTCTTTATGCTCACGATATCTCTGATGAAGAAAGGCCCCTTACCCCTTTCACAGATGGGAAAACTGAGGTTGGAAAGTAAGCTGATCTGCTTTAAGTCTAATAAGAAGCAGATGTAGGATTAGAACCCAGGTCCTCTGATTTCTGGCCCAGTGATGTTTCCATCACAGAAGAGTATACTAAGAACTCAGTCTCTGATGCCTAAAGGCCTGGATTCAAATCTCAGCCCCACTACTTACAAGCTGTGTGGTGCTGGGCCTGATACTTAACCTAAGTCTCATTTCCCATAATCACGACATGAAGAAAACAGTCCCTATCTCAGGTGGTTGTTCTGAAGATTAAATGGGATAATATATGTAAAAGAGACAGTGCAGTGCCTACAGCACTGTTAGCTCTATTATGACACAACCCTGATGGGGTAGCCACAGGACTTTTCCATCTTGTCTCCCCACTTATTAAAGGCCCAAAGACTTTAGTCTGGGCCAGGTGTGGTTTGCTCATACCTATAATTCTGGCACTTTGGGAGGTCAAGGTGGAAGGCTCACTTGAGGCCAGGAGTTCGAGACCAGCCTGGGATAAACAGCAAGATTTCCGTCTGTTCAAGGAAATTTTAAAACGTAGCTGAATGTGGTGGCATGCACCTGTAGTCCCAGCTACTCGGGAGGCTGAGGTGGGAGGATCACTTGAGCCCAGGAGTTTGAGGCTACCATGAGCTATGATCATGACACTGCACTCTAGCCTGGGCAACAGAGTGACACCCTGTCTCAAAAAGAAAAAAAAAAGGCAAAGTTTTAGTCTCAAAACAGGCCCCCATCAGGAGCTGCGCCAGTTTAGATGGAACCAGCTTTCTCCCTTGCAAGGCCTGGCCAGTAGACTCCACCTAGTTTTCAGATCTTGCTGAGATGACTTTGAACATACTCCTTTCTCTGCCATAAAGGCATTTCCCTGCCCTCCTTCCTCCAACTCATCCTCAGTGGCAGGCACCTCTGAGGCCAGAGTAGATCCTGGACTTACAGCCCTGTCGGGACACTACCACTATTATCAAAATTGGTTGTTTGCTTGCCTGTCTTCCCCACTAGACTGAGAGCCACTTGAAGGTGGTGACTGTGCTATACACCGTTTTATCCTCAGCACCTGTCTGTATTAGTTTCCTATTGCTCCTATACAAATTACTACAAATTTAGTGACTTTAAACAACCCAAATTGATCATCTTAAGGTTCTGGACATCAGAAGTACAAAATCAGTTTCGCTGGGCTAAAATCAAAGCATCAGCTGGGCTGCATCCCTCTGGAGGCCTTAGGGCAGAATCCATTCTTTGCCTCTTCCAGCTGCTAGAGGCCGTCCACATTCCTTGGCTTACACATCACTCTGACCTCTGCTATACTCCTCATATGTCTCCTTCTCTTCACTCTGACCCTCTTATAAGGACCCTTCTGATTACATCAGGCCCACCCAGATGGTCCAGGATAATCACCCCATTCCCAAATCCCTCCCTTAATCACATCTAAAAGTCTCATATAAGGTAACATTTACAGGTTCTGGGGATTAGAACATGGACATCTTTGGGGGGCCATCATTTGGCCACCCCACTATCATAGCACCTAGCAGATGCACCATGACTGCTTGTCTTGTGCAAGAGATCATGCTCCATGTGGTCCTAAAGCACTGAGCAGTAGAACCTTCTTGGCGAGTTTAGTAGAAACCCAAAGCTTAGACTCCATATTCTAGCCAAAATCTCTATGGAGGGCCCTGAAAGTCATTCCTCTCTCCATAACCTGCAGCTCTAGGTTTCTTCAGCTAACCTGGAAGTAGTTACCTCCATATCTCCACTTTACGTAAATACCTACTAGTTGATTCTCTGAACTCTGAAAGTATAGATAGACGACTCAATCTCAAAAATCATCCAGTCATTGCCCTTTAGAGAGACAGACAGGCACAATCTTAGCCTTCCTAGAGCTCACAGTCAACACAGTGTCCTCAAAATGTGAACTAAAGCCAAATGGTAGCAGGAAAAGGGCTCTATCATTGAGAAGCATGAGTCAGATTAGATAAACACAGCACATTCTTTGAAATTCTATCAAAATCAAGCCTTAAATTAGCAGGCTATGGCAGCAACCTAGCAACTCAGCCACATTCATTTCCACCTGAGCCTGGTACTCCCAACAGGAGTCAGACCACGTAGGAAAGGGGTCCAGAGCTCACTCACCTTATGGAATGCAGGAGATGGCTGTAAGCAGCAACTGAACGAACCCAAGCTGGGGTATGAATCCTCACTACACTTCACCCTATCCTCTGCAACCTTGGGTTTGTTATTCAACCTCTCTGAGCTTTCTCAATATATACACAATGAGCCCATTGATATTGGCCCACAGATATATGCCTAGTGAGTAATATGATTTCACTAAGGGCTGGCTCCCTTCTTCCTGCCCCAGAAATAATAAAGGTGGCCCAGCAAGTAAATCCATTAGGGGAGAATGTAAATTAGTGTAAATGCCTTGTTTCCCTAAGCTTAACCGCCCACACATCACTTCCTAATTTCGGCCATGTCTTGTCCAACCTGTACTTCCACTTTTTTTCTTTAAATAGACCACAAGGACTTTAGCCATATTCTAAACAGTAACAGCTGCCAAATGATGAGTTGAAGTTCCAGCTATATTTTTCTTCAAACACACATGAAAAATATTATATAATCATGTATAACTGTTAAAAATATTCACCCCTGTATTACTCTGGTGGAAAAACCTGAGTTCTGGTCCTGGCTCAACTAAAAACATACATATTTTGTATGCCCAGGTCACTTCTCTTGTCTGGGACTGTTTTCCCCCATAAGAAAATAAAAAGGATGGTCCAGACCACCTTTCCATTCTCTTCCAGTTCTGACAGTCTGAGACTTATTGACCCAAATAAGCAAAAGAACCCAAGCAGGGAACTTTTTAAAAAGACAAATACCACTCAATATGATTAGAATCATTTATCTTAACACCAGAGAGAGAAAGGGATGAGAGAGAGAACAAAGAGATGTGTACCCCACCTTCCTTTATCACAAAAGACTCTGACTTTGTGCTTCCCTTTTATGGGGTTTATTATACCAGAAGTTTTTCATAAGAGACGGCACTTGGTTTTGTAATGGGACAACCTGGATTTGAATCTCAGCTTGGGTGGTGGTTAGTTTTACCACCTTAGACAAGCTATTTAACCTCTGAGTGTCTACAAGTATAAAATGGGCAATACGTCCTTCACAAGGTTGGCTGAGGATTAAGCATGAGTAACTCGTATGAAGCACCTGGAGCTAACTGGATATAACAGACGTTTGCTATTACTATTATGCCTGTACTAATTGGTTGTGTACACATCTGCCTCTCCCACTTAATTGTTTTTTTCCTTTTTTTCCAAGAAACAGGATCTCATTCTGTTGCCTAGGCTGTAATGCAGTGGCCCAATCTTAGCTCACTGCAACCTCCAATTCCTGAGCTCATGAGATCCTCCCGCCTCAGCCTTCCGAGTAACTGGGACGACAAGCACGTACCACGAGGCCCGGCTTTCTCCTGCTTTATTGTAAACTCTGAAGGCAGGAATGTCCTGTTCATCTTTCTCTCCCCCACAGTGCCCTAGCACAGCACTTCACGTAAAATAAAAAGCTTGACCTGAATGTACAGGGAATCAAAGCTCACAGAAAGAGGCCAGGTGTGGTGGCTCACACCTGTAATCCCAGCATTTTGGGAAGCCGAAGTGAGAGGATTGCTTGAGCCCAGGAGTTCAAGACCAGTCTGGGCAACATAGTGAGACCCTCACCTCTACAAGAAAATTTTTAAAATTAGCCGGGTATGGTAGTACATGCCTATAGTCCCAGCTTCTTAGGAGGCTGAGGCAGGAGAATGGCCTGAGACCAAGAATTGGAGGTTGCAGTCAGCTCTGATCATGCCACTGTATGTATGTATGTACTCCAGCCTAACAGAACAAGACAACCTTAAAAAAAAAAAAAACAACCTCACAGTGCCTGCTCCAAGGCAGGAAACTAGATATGCCCAGAGATGTACAGATAACAAGCAAATCTCCCCTGATGAAAACAAATGTCCCTACTTGCTAAAAAAAAAAACAAAAAAAACAGTTTTTAGAAATCCACCAAAATGTAAGCAGTGGTTATCATTGGCACCTGATCCACAATTCTCCCTTTGTACTGTAATATCCTAAATTTTCTGCAATGTATATATAATGGGAAAAATTATTAGAATTATTATAAGGACAATAATTTTATTATCCTTTCTGAATCAGAAAGTCAGAGACCTGTAGTACAATCTCTGCCATTACAATATCTGGCTACCTGACCTCAGGCAAGTCACTCCATGTTCCAGTAAAATGACAGGAACTCCACTCACTCTGGCAACACCGCCAGGCTGCTGAGGGAGCAAGGTGCCCAGGTCCACGCTGTGGAAACCTTTTCTCTACTAACCAGAGCTCTAGAATCTCCTGAGCATGCCTGGAGCCCCAACAGTGGCTTTTTACTTTTTATTCCAAACCAGACCTGTATTCCTTTATTGGTGTTGCACCTTCATAACTGTTGTTCTTGTCATAAAAAGAGAAAATAACCCACAAAGTTACAGCCTTTTTTTTAATCTTATAAACATGCTGCAAAAGTAATGAGAATGAATTTGGGGCTGTGATTATAACTGTTAAGGAGCACGACCCGTGTTTGAAACACCACCAGCCAGGAGCCCTTATTTTCGCAGGGTGTTTTGTTTCTTCCTTTAAAATTATTTTTCTAACACATCGAAAATTTCAGACCTCTGCTCACTGGCAGATCATTTGGAGCAGAGGGAAGGAGGCAGAACAGCTAACTAGACACATCAGAAAGAAAAATGGGACCTTGAAAACTCTGCGCCTGATGGTCAGCTTTAGACCAGGCACATCCCCTGCGTAAAGTCAAACGGAACCAGCAACCTTTCTTAAAAGGAACCACCAGGCAGGGTGAGTGCAAGAGGGTTACAGTCTCATGCAAGTGACACTTAAAAGTCACAGCCATGAAGGCACCATGTCCATAAACCCCACAGAGCCTATGGATGAGGGGGCAGAGAGAGTCACCAAAAGAACAAACTGACCTATTAATGAGGACTTCTTGTACTCATTTTACAAACTTATATCCAGATTTAGCCTGGGATGTTAGAATAGGTCAACAGAAGAAAGGCAGTGTGCAAACATATTTGTAGAAACTTTGGTTTATTCCTACTCTGGGAGACAGCTCTTCAGATGTCAGCTATCCAACAATAACAATTACGTTACAGCTCAACTTCCTCATCGATAAAATGTGGATAATTAACTGCATCATAAATTGTTCTGAGAATTCAATGAGATAATACATGAAGGCACTTAGAACAGTGTCTGGTACACAGTAAGCGATCAGTAATATGAAATGCCACATGACAGTTCAGCATATGTTATCCCATTTGGTCCTAAGAACAACTATGTAAGGCAGGTTTTATTATTCTCATGGGCTCAAAGAGATAAGAGGACTTATCCAGAGTCACACAACTAGTGACAGGTATCTGACTGCTAGGACTAACACTCTGGAATCCTGGCTGGACCAGAGAAGTTTGCTTCAGCAGGAGTTTGAGCAAGCTACCTTTCCAGTTCGTTTGCGCTGTGTGCCTGCACTCAGAGATTCACAGGGTCTCCAAGGCCTCTTTATATAAGGAGGCTGGAAAACAGGTTTGCTGTGAAAGTCAGATGAAATCCTTCCAGGACAGTTATCACATCTGACCCTAGAAGCTCAAGTATGGCCTCAAGTAGCAGCACGAAATGACATCTCTGACATTCTTATTTTCTACATAACAATAATTTTTAAAAAAACTTCTCAGCTAATGATCTAAGGGTCCTCTAGTTACCTTAATAAAATATAATAGCTACCAATTAGTAAGCATTGTGTTAAATCCTTTACAAACATCTCATATAATCCGCACAATTATCCTGGAGGAGTGGGGGAAGTATTCTTATCCCTATTTAACAAACAGGCAAAGAAACTGAGCCTCAGAGAGGCTGAAGGACATAAAGCTAGTAAGTAGCAGGGACTGAGTTTGAACCCAAGTCCCCAGATAAACTGCCATACCCTATCTATCTGTGTCAATTAACCCCTTATTCCCTCTCCTCTCATTCTTGGGTACTCACAGGCCATAGGTCTGGAATACAGACCTTTTCTACTTTCACCAGAGACAGTATAAATCCTAGGGAAGAACTTTGTGCTTTTGCAAACCAAGACTGCAAAGGCTGCCAGGGTCTTTCTCCTCCTGATCTTGCCTGATTCAGAACAAACCATCAAAGCATCCCTCTCGGGGCCAGGCGCGGTGGCTCACGCCTGTAATCCTAGCACTCTGGGAGGCCGAGGC